>CM053785.1:310726483-310958983 GCA_028749045.1 Cupressus sempervirens
GTAAGGTTTAAGTATTTGTTTCAATGTATGTTTCAAGTAGAAGAGATTCGCAGTTTACCCTTACAATTAACCCATTTCTTATATTTGAATATATCGCATAATTACCCTTAACTTATGAGATAATTAATAATTTATTTCAAATTATTATTTTAATAAATAATGATTATTTTAATAACCAAAGATCATTAAAAAATAACATAATGAATAAATTTAAACTTAATCCTATAACATTTAATTAAACTTTGTTTAATTAAATTTAACTAATCATTATAAAAGAAATTATATTAATATATTATTAATTATAATTAATAAAAATTAATTAACAAAAATATAAATAAAATTATTAATAACTTATTATAATAACTATATTAAATATTCATTAAAAAATTAACTTAATAATTAATAAAAACTTAATAATAAAACTATTAATAAAATAATAATAATTTTTTAAATAAAATTAAAAAAACACCCTACGATATTATTTTAAGCTCGTAGGCTTTGCTACCGCGACAACCCTACTGTCGTGACAACAGGTGTACTTGCTGTTTATGGTAGCAAGCCTGTCGTACGACCTTTAATGGCCGTTGATAGCCTTCCCTGCCATCGCAGGAGGAGTTGATGAGAGGTGGGGGTTTGATGGCCCCGTCTCCCCAACAATAATATTATATATATGTTTTTTATTTTTAAAAATAAATATTAAAAACAACCCTCCCCAATTAAATTTCATTTTAGTGTATATATATATATATATATATATATATATATATAAGTTTAACATAATTTCTATCAATACTCTGATAGGAGAAATATAACAAACCAACCAAATTTTCAATTAAAAATTTCCATTTCATTTCAAACCCTTCTTGATTAAAATACTAATGTCTTTCATCTATAGAATGAGGGTTTTGTAATTTCTTTTTCAATCCTAATATATAGATGGAATTTGAGATGAATATCAATAGATTTAGAATGAAAGATTGAAAGATTCATACAAATGAAATTGGAAAACTGATTTCCACAATCACGAAGAAGACAAAAATATTAAATTTCATAATTAACTGGGTGAGCAAAACACAAGGATCTATCTAGTTCTGATGCTAATTCGCAAACACGCAAAGATTGTGAGAGAAATCTACTCTCTCAAAACTTTCTCTCTGAAAATTCCCTTCTCCAAAATTTTTGGTCCTTGAAAAATGGACCCTCAATTGCTGATAAGGAGTTATCTCTTAAATTCGAGGCACTGATTGTGCAATCACCCTAGAGAACTCCTTGGTCACAACTTTTTAACTCTTTATTACCTTTTTCGAGATTTCATGCATACTTTATGCAATTTTAAATATCTTTAATAAATTGATTTTTTTCACTCGTTAATTTATTTTCGAAGCATTAATTAATAAAATATTTATTAACTTAAGTAATAATAATATTTAGCATTTATTTAAAAATGATCTCCTAAATATATTATTATTAAGTAAATAATTACCCTTAACTTATGAGATAATTAATAATTTATTATTTTAATAATTTAATAAATAATTTATTTTAAATTATTATTTTAATAAATAATGATTATTTTAATAATCAAAGATCCTTAAAAAATAGCATAATGAATAAATTTAAACTTAATCCTATAACATTTAATTAACCTTCATTTAATTAAATTTAACTAATCATTATAAAAGAAATTATATTAATATATTATTAATTATTAATTAAAAATAATTTAAAAACTATAAATAAAATTATTAATAACTTATTATAATAACTATATTAAATATGCATTAATTAATTAACTTAATAATTAATAAAAACTTAATAATAAAACTATTAATAAAATAATAATAATTTTTTAAATAAAATTAAAAAAAACACACCCTACGATATTCTTTTAAGCTCATAGGCTTTGCTGCCACGACAATCTTACTGTCGTGACAATAGGTGTACCTGCTATTCATGGCAGTAGGCTTGCCGTGTGGCCTTTAATGGCCGTCGACAGTCTTCCTTGCCGTCGCGGGAGGAGTTGGTGGGAGGTGGGGGTTTGATGGCCCCGCCTCCCCACCAATAATATTATATATATATGTTTTTTATTTTTAAAAATAAATATTAAAACAACCCTCCCCAATTAAATTTCTTTTTAGTATATATATATATATATATATATATATATATATATATATATATATATATATATATATATATGTACATATACATATATATGTACATATACATATATATGTATATATAAATATATATGTATACATATACATATATATGTATATATGTATACATATACATATATATGTATATATGTATACATATATGTATGTATATATACATATACATATGTATATGTATATATACATATATATATACATATATACATACATATATGTATACATATATACATATATATGTATATGTATACATATATATATGTATATATATGTATATATGTATATATATATGTATATACATATATACATATATATGTATATACATATGTATACATGTATATATACATATATATACATGTATATATGTATATGTATACATATATATATGTATATAGATGTATCTATATACATCTATATACATCTATATATATACATCTATATACATATATATAGATGTATATAGATACATCTATATACATATATATATGTATACATATACATATATACATGTATATATATGTATATATACATGTATACATATGTATATACATATATATGTATGTATATATACACATACATATATATATATATACATACATATACATACATATATATGTATATACATATGTATATATGTATACATGTATATGTACACATATATATACATATATATGTACACATGTATATGTATATATATACATGTATATGTATATACATGTATATATATATACATGTATATGTATATATATGTAGATATACATATATATATATGTGTACATATGTATATATACATATATACATATGTATATACATATATATGTATGTATATGTATGTATATATATATGTATGTGTATATATACATACATATATATGTATATACATATATATGTGTACATATGTATATATACATATATACATATGTATATACATATATATGTATGTATATGTATGTGTATATATATGTATGTGTATATATACATACATATATATGTATGTATATATATATATATATATATATATATATATATATATATCTATATATATATCTATATATATATATATATATATATATATATATATATATATATATATATATATATATATATATATATATAAGTTTAACAGAATTTCTATCAATACTCTGATAGGAGAAATACAACAAATCAATCAAATTTTCAATTAAAATTTTTCATTTCATTTCAAACCCTTCTTGATTAAAATACTAATTTCTTTCATCTACAGAATGAGGGTTTTGTAATTGCCTTTTCAATCCTGATATACGGATGGAATTTGATATGAATATCAATAAATTTAGAATGAAAGATTGAAAGATTCATACAAATGAAATTTGGAAAACTGATTTCAACAATCACGAAGAAGACATGACTATTAAATTTCATAATTAACTGGGTGAACAAAACACAAGGATCTACCTGGTTTTGATGCTAATTCGCAAACACCCAAAGATTGTGAGAGAAATCTCTTCTCTCAAAACCTTCTCTCTGAAAATTCACTTCTCCAAAATTCTCAGTCCCTAAAAAATGGACCCTCAATTGCTGATAAGGAGTTCTCTCCTAAATTCGGGACATTGATTGTGGGATCACTTGAGGGAACTCCTTGGTCACAACTTTTTAACTCTTTATTACCTTTTTCCAGACTTCATGCATACTTTATGCAATTTTAAATATTTTTAATAAATTGATTTCTTTTTCACTCTTTAATTTATTCATAAGCATTAATTGATAAAATATTTATTAACTTAAACAATTATAATATTTAACATTTATTTTAAAATGATCTCCTAAATATATTATTATTAAATTAAATAAATATTATTGCACTCTCAAACTAGACTATAATTTTCTCTTTTAAATTTAATTATTTTTATTTAATTAATTTACCAATTAATTAACTAAAATTAAATATTGAAATTATCATAATAATTTCTCATTAAATTAAATCATTAATTAATATTTTAATTTGACTTAATTAAGAGAAAAAAACACAAAAGACTTACAAGACTAAATATGGAAACCCATCATAAAATACCACTTACAAGATCAAACTCTAGGGTTATAATCACGAATTTATGTCATATGACACATTTAGAAGGGTAATCATTTCAGATACTTGGCCTAATTTTTTAGGACAAATAGGTCTAAAGGTTAAGATTTGGACACAAGAATTTATCTCCCCTCTCTTACCATTGAGATATTGCGATAGGGTACGCTCATCTTGGCAATTCAGGGAAGTCGATACCCGGTACCTATAATCTGCATAAAATCCATGCATGTGCAAATACATATATTCTAAGCTAAACAAGCAATATAAAGAAGTGGTGCATCGTGTAGATCTCGACTAGGAGGTGACTACGAATCCCTTCCTTAACCACATTAGAAACACCATACATAAAGAAAACATACATGCACACCATACACATGCAATAGGGGGTAAGTATCTATAAGAAAACATGTATAATAATCCATCTAACTAACATCATCAAATAACTAAAATCACTGTAATAATCATCATCAAGGTATAATCATGCATACACGAAGTCATTAGTACCAAGTAGTGTCATCATAAAATCAACTGAATATGAAAACAATATCTAATAATCTGAAAGATAATGCTACTAATCATTAAGCAAAAATTAGCCTTAAAGAGTTCAACAATAATAACAAAATGTAAACTAGGAGCAGGCACTACAAAACACACACACACACACACACACACACACACACACACACACACACACACACACACACACACACACACACGCATGTATATCTATATATACATATGTACATACATATATGTATGTATATATATCTACATACATATAATTACATACATATATGTATGTAGATATATATACATACATACATACATACATATATATACATACATATATTGTTGGAATTATGATATATTTGTCATTAGTGCAAACACTTATTCAATTCTGAATGTTTATTTAGCTGATCACTTAGTCTTAAGTATATACTGAGCATTCAGTGGTTACTTTATAAGTTCAGCAGGTAAGCAGTTCTCACCAAGCATTTTAGAAGATACTAAGTGAATGAGAAGTTCAGCAATATTTACTGAGTGAAAAAGGTAAACAAATTTCAACAATTTTTATCGAGTGAAAAAGGTAAACAAAGGACTCAGTGTTTATCGAGTAAAGCAAGGTAAACGAAGAAGTTAGTTTCTACCAAGTGACACTATATCTACCGAGTCAGCAATGGTTACCAAGTTCCAAGCAATGTTGTGTGGCTAGTATGAACCAAGCCTCTACTCCTACCAAGTGCATGACGATGCCGAGTAATGTAGTGGATGCCGAGTATCAGAAGGTCACCGAGTCAGTTCAGTGAACTCGAGTTATTTACTATTGGGCCGACTTAGTAATGTTTTGTTCACTTGTGTTTTGGCCGACCTTGCAATTGTAAATATTGGAATGGTATATATGTAATGTATGATATCATTTGCAGTATGGTATGTATGAAAAATAAAAAGAGAGTGATGTTCACATGTGAAGAAGTTATTGCTATATTTTGAGAAAAGTGAAAGTGAATCAACAACAGAGTAAAAGGAATACAACAAGGTCAACATAAGAGCAGAAAAGTTATATCTATCACATCAGGTGATCAATGCAAAAAGGATCTTATTAGCAAACAGTTGTAAGTAGATCCACTGCTTCATCCTAACAGGTGAATCAGTTTATAAATCCTTTAACAGGGTAGACTTAATAGTCTTTTTGTAAATCTCCTAACATAGTGCATACTTCACTGTATGTTTGTAAATTCTCTAACAAGGTGGATCTAGCAGTCCTACTTGCTCCTAACAGGGTAGATCACCAGAAGTGATCATTGTAAGCCTTAACAGGCCAACTTCATACTGCAGTAATGAAGTTTTGTGGGCATCATCCCCACCCCAATTTTACTTTCTAATTGGAAGGTTTCTGGGTCACCAAATCATTGTGTTCATGTGTTATGAATGATTGATCTTTCATTTATGTAGTAGATTAGATGAATGAATGATGAATGGTTAAAATGTTGAATTGCTTAAAATTTTTATAAGTTACTGATTCACCCCTCCCCTCTCAGTAACATATCTTATCCTGAATATTTCCAACAATTGGTATTAGAACTTTGTGGTTCTCAGGATAAAGTTTGATAGCTTGAGCAAAGATCAAAGATAATGGAGATATTCAGACTTGACAAATCTATTTAAAATGAAAAGCTAGATCTGGAAATGGCCATGGGTCAACTCAAAGAAGCAAAGGAGCATCTTTCTCAATCTCTAAAAAGAAAGAAGGAACTTGCAAGACAAATGAATGATCATCAGTATGTTGAAGAAATGATTGAAGACCTTTTACCATCAAGCAGTTCAAATGAAGCTAATGAGGCAATCAAGGAACTCCTAGCAAAGAATGGTTTCCTGTAGGAGGAAGTAAGAAAATTTAAAAGAGAACAAGAATTCCAATCAATCAGGCTATGTGAAGACTTGGAGCAAAGAAACAAGGCAAATGAAGACTTAGAGGTAAGAAATAGTCAATCCCTTCAGCATCAAGATCTTATAAATCAACTATCCAATGCAAATGAAGCAGTTATGAATCTGAGATCTGAAAATGAAGACCTGAGGAATGATCTAATCACTGAAAGACAAATCAATGAAAGCTTAAAAAGTGACTTTAGATCTAAAAGACAAATCAATGAAAGTTTGGAAAATGGCCTAAACACTGAAAAGAAAATCAATGAGAGAATGATGAAATCACAAGCAGACATGACTCAATTAAATTAGCTAGGTGAGCAAAATCTTCATAGACAAAAAGGCAAAGCTGGACTTGGTTACAAGGAAGAAGGTGAAACTTCCAAACAAGGTGCACAAAGAAATCAAAGGTCTACTTGTAATCACTGTGGCAAGATAGGTCATACATCAAACAAATGTTGGAGTAATGAAAAGGTAAAATTCAATGGTAAATGCTTCAACTACAATTAGCATGGTCACAAAGCTAATGAATGCAAAGAAAAACCAAAACTTGAAGGAAAATGTCACAAATGCAAGAAACAAGGTCACAAAGCATTTGAATGCAAATAAAAAATATTCAATCTAGCATAACAAATTATCAAAGCAATATTTGGTTGGGACTACAATACTTGGTGCAGGTGTCACTATTGTGCAGAATATGGACACATTGGGATAAACTGTGCAAGACATCACCTAAGAAAGAAGGATACAACCATAAGATGTTACACATGTACTGAACTTGGTCATATAGCTAAGAATTGCATGAATATTGGAAGAATTGAGGATGAAAAGAAAGCTAAAGCTGATAACATTAGGAAGTAGATGAGACAACAGTGGATTCCTAAATCTACCAAGCAAGACAATTCAAACAATGGTCATGTCACTCAAGAAGTGGGTGACTCCACCATTTCCAATTAGATTTAAGAAGATTTAGGAACTGCATCTTCTAGCCATATCTCAAACAGTTCCAGAATGAAAGAGTGTAAATGATCAAATCAGTATTTTAGATACAAAGATCAAAGAAAAGTTATCGTTCACCATGTTGCATTTTACTGAGCAAGGTTGGCTAAAGACCTTACCGAGCTAGGTCGAGAGTATCAAAGATTTTGTTAGACCACTGAGTTGCAAGGTTTTACCGAGTAAATCAATGACAGACTGACACACACTATGCCATCTCAGCTACCTTCGTACTGAGCTTTAATGACAGTATTTCATCAAAAAGGCAAAATTCGATTTTATTTTTCACCACGACTTAAGAATACTTAGAGCCAAAAGATTTCCAGTTGCACGCCAAGCGATTTGAAGAAAATTTTCTGCGAAGAATTTATTTGAAGAATTTATCATCCACTGAGCAGCAATGGCATCCGCAAGCACCAACAACAGCAAGGCGAAGAGGGGTTCTGAAATGCTAGTGAAAGGAGTCGAATGGAAAGCCCCAAAATTTAAACTATTGCCTGCAATTGTTGAATCACTTGACCCACACAAAGATCAATCGCAAATTCCACCCAAGGTACTTCTTGTTAATGATATTCACACTCATTTCAAATGCACTGTTCAAGAAATTGGTACATTAGATATGGACAATGCCCTAGGACAATTATGCATTGATGGAGCCCTAAAACCTAAGCATAAGCACTTAGAAGAAAAAGGCTTGACCCACATTCCGCACCTACCAAGGAATTTCCAAATTAAATGGGTAAGATATGTTCTGAGCTGTGTGCACAATGGTCAGTTGTGGTTGGAGCAACCTGTATTGATAACCAAAAAGATGATTCATCAGATCACGGGTTTGCCTATGCTCAGTAAAGCCAAAACCACTAAAACCCTAAGTTGGGATCAATTGCAGAAGAAAACCCTAGCAGAATGAGACAGTAGAGGACTAAAACTTAACAATATATCTGACATGGAACTCAAATTTGGCATTTATGTAATTGCATATAAACTATACAGTTCCAACAGATTGAATAGTGTACCGTGTGAGGCTATGGATTTAGCATTTAAAATTGTAAAGAAAAATCTTGAATTTGATTTATCAGAATTATTGTTAAGACAGCTGAATAAAAATATGAAAAGTATAAGGACTTCAAAGAATAACCCTTGTAAATTTGGCTCTTTGTTAATTTGCTTGTTCTTTTATGTACAAAAGTTTTTTTCCATCCAAAGGATTTGTAGTATGGAGAAAAGACACACCAATTTCTATATCAAATTAATGAGTTTATAGCAGAAATGGGTGAAAATTTTGACAAAGTCATGGATAACTATTTTGAAGATTTCAAAGAAAGGATGAATAAAAAGTTCAGAATTCCTCCTAAGCTTGTTGATGATTATAAAGATGATATATGTTTAATGGTTGACTGTGATCAAGTGTACATACAAGCAGTCATACCTCGAGTGGCATGGATAAAACTATTGCCTTATGAATTAAATATTGATGAAGCAAGAGACATCATTGAGGCACTGGTGAATGAACCAACTATCCCTAACATCCCTGCCTTTGGAACTTATGATGAAGCAAAGGCCAGAATTGAGCTTGAAATCAAGCTACCACATGCCATAAGCAAAGGCAAGAGGAAGATAGCCAAATTGAAAACTGCAACCGGTCCTCTCATGCTAACAGAAGGAAAAGGCAAGGATGAAGAAGATGATGAAGAAGAAGAAGAAGAAAAAGAAGAACAAGAGTCTGAAGAAGAACCTCCAAATAAGAAAGGTAAGGCAATCATTACCAAACCTAAGAAGAAGCCTACTGCAGTATTCACAAGAAGAACCAGAAAAGGAAAGCAGGAACCTATATTGGTCAGGCCTCCACCCACATTTGAGGAAAGGTTCAAACAATTGGAAGAAGGAGCAGGAATCACAAATTTCAAGGCATTGAAATTTGAAACAAGAACAGATGTTGAGAAAATGCACATTGAGCAACTAGTACTCTCCAAGATGGATAAATGGAAATACTCCCCAAACTAGCTTGCCTCTCAAATCTCCAAAGAACTATTGGAGAGATTGTAACCAAGATGGGAGTCAGCCACCCAAATGGTAAAAGACATCTATGAGCAATCTCTGAAGAATCTTCAACCAAGTCTCATTGGAGCAGAAATAAAGACTACAATGAAAAATCATGAAGGTAAAATGATGATCAGATTTCACACCTGTTTGATTTTAATCAAAGACATTGAGCATGTTGTAAATGATGCAACAAACATGTGGAAAAACATCTATCATCTGCATAAGCCCAGTGAAGACCGAGTAGAAATCAAGGATGATGACAACAGTGACAGTGATGATATTAATGACACTCCATCCATCAAAGTCTCACCAGGAGAGCTGCATGCATTAATGGAAGAAGACAAGGAGGAAAAAGAAATGGAGGCAGAAGCTGAAGAGGAAAATAAGGAGGAAGATTATCTAGTAAAAATTGCAGCAACAGTTATTGCATCCCTTCCTCACTCTCCACCTAAAACTATCACATCATCAAGGTTGGAGTCAGCTTCAGTAGGTTTGATAACATCTACATCAGATTTATCATCTACACCTACCACATCACAACTCCAGCTATCATCAATGGAAGTGTCTACCACTTCATCTACCGAGCTGCAGTCCTCTTCTTCGGCCACCGAGCCAGCCTCCTTAGCTCCATCATCATCAGTCAGTATAACAGTAAGTTCCACAATTTTGTCAGTTCCAGCCTGTTCTACAATTTTGTCAGCATTATCTGCATCTACTTCAAATTCAATTAGTTCAGATACTACTATAACAAGTGTATCATCATTTTTGGGAAGTATTCCAATTTTTGATCTGATAAGTACCTCTATTGACATTCAATCCTCAAGTCCTATCCCAATTTTTACTGCTAGTCCTTCCATCTCCACTATTGTGTCTATTCCTAAGATCAAACTAGTCATCACATAAGTCAAACAAAGGCATCCATTAAGACTTTTGATCACTGGAAAGGAAATTTTAGAAGATACTGACTTAGACACAGAGATAGTAATTCCAAAGATTGACTATGAAAATGCTACCATTGAAGAGATGAGGTTAGCTATTCAACTAATAGAGATGAAAGCTACGCAGAAGTAGTTAAGGTCTGAAAGGAATAAGGAATACAAAATAATTGAGAACACCAAGAATATAATTACAGATGCTATAGGTGTTGAAGTAGACTCTACTCAACACATTTTGATTCAGTTAGAAGAGGCTGAAAATAAATTCAATGAGGACACCTCTGGTCAAGAAAAATTGATTGTAAAGGCTGAAAGGAAATTTGATAATAAGGTGCTTGAGCACATTGCTTAGCACATTGCAATAAAATAGATAGAATTGTCCACAATTTTGGCCAATCTTGAAAATTCCTTTAATAATGTAATTTCACTTTTTGCCAAACTTTGTGATGTTACCAATTACACCAAGGAGATCAAAGAAAAATTGAATAAAATTGATGAGGATATGAAGGTCAGTGCCCAAATGCCGCAACTTGACCCCAATTTGAGTTCATCCCATCATCTCAGAATTAGATTTTTGTTAGAAAAGCAGGCAGAATTGTTGAGAGAGGAAACAAGGATTAGGTCTACCTTAATTGACATTCAGAACATGATCCTTCCTATCATGGACACAATGTAGAAACACATTGTCTACTCCAAAGCATTGATCCATGACAACAATTTCTCAGTTGTAGATCATATGGTTGAACTTTCAGCTGAAGTTCAAATAACACTCTCCACCTGCAAAATTTTACAAGAAAATTGGGATAAGACTTTGGCTCTTATTCTCAAGGTACACTTTGAGTTTATCTCCCATTTTGGTGACTCTGTGTAAATACATATTGCTTAATTTGGCATTATTGTCAAAAAGGGGGAGATAAAGAAGAATAGAGAAGAGATAGAGATATTTGTAAATACTCTATGCATATTGTATGGAGGAGATATATGTAAATCAGTACGTCAAATTTTGCACATAAGTTTTGGCTCATAAGTGTTTTTGTCACTAATGCGAAAGGGGGAGATTGTTGGAATTATGATATATTTGACATTAGTGCAAACACTTATTCAATTCTAAATGCTTATCTAGCTCATCACTTAGTCTCAAGTATATATCGAGCATTCAGTGGTTACCTTATAAGTTCAACAAGTAAACAATTCTCACCGAGCATTCCAGAAGATACCGAGTGAATGAGAAGTTCAGCAATGTTTACCGAGTGAAAAAGGTAAACAAAGTTCAGCAGTGTTTACCGAGTGAAAACGGTAAACAAAGGACTCAGTGTTTACCGAGTAAAGCAAGGTAAACGAAGAAGTTAGTTTCTACCGAGTGACACTATATCTACCGAGTCACCAATGGTTACCAAGTTCCAAGCAATGTTGTGTGGCTAGTATGAACCGAGCCTCTACTCATATCGAGTGCATGATGATGCCGAGTAATGTAGTGGATGTCGAATATCAGAAGGTCACCGAGTCAGTTCAGTGAACCCGAGTTATTTACTATTGGGCTGACTCAGTAATGTTTTGTCCACTTGTGTTTTGGCCGACCTTGCAATTGTAAATATTGGAATGGTATATATGTAATGTATGATATCATTTCCAGTATGGTATGTATGAAAAATAAAAAGAGAGTGATGTTCGCATGTGAAGAAGGTATTGCTATATTTTGAGAAAAGTGAAAGCGAATCAGCAACAAAGTAAAAGGAATACAGCAAGGTCAACATAGGAGTAGAAAAATTATATCTATCACATTAGGTGATCAATGCAAAAGGGATCTTATCAGAAAATAGTTGTAAGTAGATCCACTGCTTCATCCTAACAGGTGAATCAATTTACAAATCCTTTAATAGGGTAGACTTAACCGTCTTTTTGTAAATCTCCTAACAGAGTGCATACTTTACTGTATGTTTGTAAATCCTCTAACAAGGTGGATCTAGCAGTCCTACTTGCTCCTAACAGGGCAGATCACCAGAAGTGATCATTGTAAGCCTTAACAGGCCAACTTCATACTGCAGTAATGAAGTTTTATGGGCATCATCCCCACTCTAGTTTTACTTTCTAATTGGAAGGTTTCTAGGTCACCAAATCATTGTGTTCATGTGTTATGAATGATTGATCTTTCATTTATGTAGTAGATTAGATGAATGAATGATGAATGGTTAAAATGCTGAATTGCTTAAAAGTTTTATAAGTTACTGATTCACCCCTCCCTTCTCAGTAACATATCTTATCCTAAATATTTCCAACATCAACAACATCATGTGCATCATTTACATGAACTCCCTGATAATTCATTTGATACTTTCACAGAGCACGTTCAATGCAAGCTCCAGCACCATCATGTTCACCTTTTCATGGCCACTATCAAAGAAATTCCACATGTGTTTTATATTCTCATTGCGATGATATCTACATAATGCATAAAATGGTCTAGCTGATTTGAACTATGTGACAGATCCATTAGACCAAACATAATGTTTATCAACATTTATGTTTCTTTATTTCAAATAAGAAAAGAACATATTGAAGAAATGTTCTACATGGTGAATGCCATGTTCTTTATCATCGCTTATATAAAAATGATATTCCTTTTTAATTACTCATGCTTGAACTGTACTCTGAACACCATCCAAACCTAACTGTGCATATCTATAACAAACATGTACCATAATAGTGACTTGATTAGAAAATAAATAATCTGATTGAATTACTTTCTGATGAACAAAGGAATAGTTCTCTATAAAATCAACAATTGATACAATTGTTCCAAGTGGGAAATGATCTCTCAAAGTTTGAAACTATTGTGCTTGCCACTTTGCAAAAAGTGCGTGATGAATATAAGGTTGAATCAAATTCTTAAATCTATCCATAAATGTTAGAACAGCTAACTCCTCTTCAACATATTCCAAACTTTTTGTCTCTTTCCCCAACTTTGTTTCATTCTTGACGTACTCGTAACTTTTGCAATTCAATTTTTTTGTTACATCAATATTTTCCATTTTCAAAGGAAATAGAGTCAATTCACCACATGTTTCACATAATCCTTTGATAAAATTTATTTGACTAGCTCGATTATCTATTTTGTCACATAGAATGGATGATATAAACTCACTTCTCCTACTAGGAGGAGTAGCATAAAAACCATATGTGTCTTCTACAAACTTTTGAAATAACTGATAATGGAGATCAAACTCAAAATGATGACAACAACAACATGTTTCAAACACTTTGTTTGACCTCACAAAGTATGGCTTCAATTTTTCAAACAACGTTTGCCCAACTTTTACATCAGGATGTTCACTACAAAATGACACATATAACTCATGTTGTGTTGTGTCCAACTAATGTTTTGCATGATGTTCATATTGACCAGATGCAATCCTATGCTTGATAGCAATTCTACTATTTGATGAAGGATGAGTGTTATCAATCCAAAATGATATGACTAAATTTTTTAATGACTCTTCAATCCTATCATAATGAGGTGCTCTACACATGATTGCCCAATTGCCCTCCACAGTACTGTCATCCACAATTAATCTTCTCTTAACATATTTTCTCATTGTTTTCCTAGTAAAATCCATTTTAGACGAAATTAAAGATATTTTTCTATTTCGGGTCATATTCTTACTTACAATAGACATCAACATCACTTTTCTTGCCATGGACTTATATTTAGTTCAAGAGTGTTTTCCTATGTTTCTCAAACCTTGTTTTACATTTTCAATCATATCAATTTGCATGCTAGAAAATCTTCTCTTCTTTGATGTTGTGTCTACACCTAAAAATTTCAATGCCTTTTGCAACTTCATTTGTGTAAGAAAAAGTGAAAGTAATTGAGCTTGTTCAAGTGTTATAGTGTTATCAAATTGAGTCATAATTTCTCTTATCTTCTTATTCATTGACCTTTTCATAGATAAACTTAATGGTTGAATAGTAGCTGCAAGTCTTGTCAATTTATCCACATCCATTTTAAGTAAATGATCTATTTTTTATTTAGAAATAACATTCTTTATAGATTGGGCAATATTTAGGAGTTCTTCCATACCAGTTCCTGCACTTGATCCCGACCCTTCTCTAACTTCTGTTATTGGAATTTCGACAGGAAGCGATCTTGAGCCTTCTCCAACATTCATTGTTTGAGATTATGCAAGGAAAGATTCTGACCCTTCTCCAACTTCTGTTATTTGAACCTGTGTAGGGAGCAATCTTGAACCTTCTTCAACATTCATTGTTTGAGATTCTATAGGGAGTGTTCCTGACCTCTCTCCCATATGCACTTCTTCTACTTTTGTTAAGCCTTCTTCAACATTTCCTTCACCTTGTTGATTGTCTCCAACAATTTATAAATAAATCAAATCAGATAAAAAATAAGATTGAAACATAATTATTTTCAAAACCATATAAATAAATAATATATATAATTACATACCTTGTTTAATTTGATGATAATGTGTCACAATCTTTTGAAGATTTATTTGTTCTACTTCATTAGATCTCTTATTTACATATTTGTTTTGCCTTCCTTTCTTGTTTTCCATTATAAAATCATAAAAAAAAATTTACCCCTTGCCTCAAGATAAATTTCACGCAATAACGATATAAAAATGTCGCTGTATGGATTCACAATATGGATTCATTATTTTTAAACTGACCTGTCTAAAGGTGATGTCAACATTTTTGTTTTTCACATGTTCGTGTGAATGCCATAAATTAGACATGTGAACATGTCTTGTTGAATTTTTTGCGGCTGAAAAATTTTGAACCACATGTTCGCTACGAACATGTCTTCACAGCGAACATGTGTTTGTAGTGAACATACTTTATATGCTCGCATGAACATAGAAAATTAAAAAAAAATTGGCCATTTTTTCTTTAAAGTTTTTTTTTTTTTTGGCTCTTTTGACACCCATAATTGCAAATGAATGATCTCCTACTATAAAATAAAAGACTCCAAAATATGCTACTTAGAGCAAGCTTTCCAACAACTATAATTGTAATACATATTTTAATAATTAAGACTTTCAAATATGAGTTTAACTCATCATAGGTTCATTACCGATTGAACATCAACTGACTTCGACACTTTGAGAAAATTAGTAAATTAGGTCAATTTTTTTTGAAAAGAATCTAGAAAATAGCTTTCTATTGACAAAAAAAGATTTATGATAAATTGACTTCAAATTATCTGTGTCAAAACAAACGTATGTTTGAATTACGATTGGTGTCACTTCAAAACTTCATAAACTATACAATATCCAACCAAATTGAATCAAACCAAATGCATCCTCTGGATATTGATGTTACAAATATAACGCTGAAAGAATTAACTCATTATCTTTTCTAGAAAAAAAATTATGTATGTCAAGCGGATTGCCACTCTTTAAAAATATTGAATTTTACTATGTACCACTTTTTAGAGGAGAAGAAAAAATTGACATAAATATTTTTTTTTAGATTAAAAAATATGGTTACAAAGTAAGAATAGAGTACTAAAAATCACTAGTTTATGTCATCTTGAAATTATTTATAGTTTTAGAGATTTAGTCACTCGAACATGAGGTTTGTTTCAAAAATATTGATTTCAGTGTCAAAATTGGTCAAAAAGTGGAACCCATTATTGTGGGATCACCCTATGAGGCGCACTTTTCTATTTACTTGGAGAATCTGCTGTAGGAGAATGGAGCTCAGATTTTGTGGACCTATGGTTTGCATGGTTGGGGATGTGTTCAAGGCATATTGTACTACCTTGTCCTAAGTGCACATAGAGTTCAAAGTTATCGTCTTAGAGTTAGAGCCATTTTAGTGACTGATGGTAGTTTGTTCCTAATTTACTAGAAGACCTTGGAGATTATTTTTGCGAGATTCAATCCAAAGGAGTTGGCATATGTGCTATTAGATTTGGATCCTTGGATGGCATGTGGATCTATGCCTAAGGGCACATACACTTATGTTGTCATATGAGTTAGTTATGCATTGTAAACTTGGGGTGTGTCCTTTGTATTTAATTATTCCATATATTTAATGTTTGTTGCCAAGCCAACTTGTGGCTTAAGGGTGTATTTAATATGTGAATGTTTATTTTATGTAACTTGCTAGGTTGACCATGGCTTTGTTTAGTATAAGTAGAGGGTCTTGTTTTGTATAGAGTCATAATTCAACATGAGGAAGATGGATTAGCTAAGAGGAGCGAAGTTGAGCAGAGCTAGTAGCAAGGCTCGTGGCTTGGTTTAGTATAAGTAGAGGCTCTTGTTTTGTCTAGAGTCATAATTAGACATGAGGAATGTGGATTAGGTAAGAGGAGTGAAGTTGAGCAGAGCTAGTAGCAAGTGTGGGCTTTGGGAAACAAGAAGGTTGCTTGTTGGCTTGCGAGCAAAAGTTTAGATTCTTCTTGGAGTTCTTTACCAAATTGTGGATCTAGGCTAGCTAGAGTTGGGATCTTGCAAGGTCTTGTATAATTGCTATTGTAATTGCTTATGTATTTGGTCGTAACTTGGAAGGGCTTGCAATTGAGCATGTTGCATGTAAATCTTATGATTCTATTATATGAATTGGTGTTGTTGTGGAACTAGATATTCGTGTTATTGTTATTATTCTATTGTGTGGTTATTTGCTGGGGGCTAGGACATCTCCTTTGGGGAATCTCCTACCTTGTACCACATCAATATCCTTCAAATCTTGCATAATTTAGCTCATCAATAGATCTGTTTGTATTTAGTTTAATTGGTTTGAATTCATATTGCCCTATTTCCATATTTATTAGAAATTTGACATCATTTGAATTTGAATAGCTTGCATATATTCCTATTAGTTCACCTACTGTTGCTCGTATACATTTTGAGGTTTGAATATGAGTAAGTTCTATTGGTAAAGATAAAAAAATGACCGAGTTTGGTGCATAGTGATTTTTGACCAAGGTATATTTGAAGTTTGGTTCCCACTTTACAAATTTCATAGAATAACCTTGAATTAACAATGAGAGGCAAAAATAAAATTATCTCTAATATTTTATTCATGCAATGAATGAATAACAAAGTATTAGAAAATCAAGAAATACTTACCTGATCTCCCCAATAATCCTCTAGCTATCTTTTCAATCTGGGGCTTTTGGTAGCTGGGCCGTTCCAATAGGAAAACACTCCCCGCTCTTCACATTCCATCCATCTTTGTTCACTTTCCTTGTCATTGATGATTAGGAAGTTTCCACCATTGATGGTTGTTGCCTTGGTAAGGGTGCTACTTCTAAATGCAGAGAAGTAATACCTTCTTGCTTTCCTTCTTTCCTATTTGCCATGGGCCTTCCTTGAGGATGATAATTTATGGTTCTAAAATTGGACAGACGAGGAGTTTTGGAGAGATTGGTTGAAACTTTGTGCGAAGGAATGTATGAGTTGGGATTTGCATTTCTAATCAAAGGTTTTGTTAGTGATATAAGATGGGATTCTTTGGAAAACATTTTCCATTCGAAGAAGTATCTATGCATGGATCTGTGAGGCAAAATATATGGTTTGCTATGTGAAATTTTAGCCACTGGGGTTTGCTTAGGATATATGTTTTGTGCGGGAGTGAGATCTATCTTCGAGAGAGGAGTGGGGCCAAGGGGGATATTGCTAACTTCATAAATTTGCAGGGGCTTCATGGAAGGGATGATAGAGGGGTTACAACTAAAGAAGGTTTTGTTTGCTCGATTCTTCTTATAGGTAACTTGGGTCCAATCACTTAATTTTTTATTTTTTTTAATATTATTTGTTGTGGATTAGGGTTATGATCCTGCAAGCCTTTTCTCTTATGATAGGAGAACTAACGCTTACCTTTGCCATTAACTTGACAAGTGGGTATCAGGGTGTGAACTTTGTTCAATTAAATTTGAGTAGACCTAACATATTTGGGTTTTTGAAAGTATCTCTTGTAAATTGACGCTATCACCCAATGACTGCTTTCTGGATCCCTCATCTTTGTTGTTTGGCCTTCAAATTTCAATGCCCTTGAGTGGATGATTTTCTTGGGGAGATAATTGTAGAGTTGCAAATTTATTAGTCACTGAAATAATTTTGTTGATAGCATGCTTAATTTTATCAGAATGTGCGATTTGATTGAACTTCGCAGAAACATTCACATTCGAAAGCAAAGCCATTTTTTCTAGCTCAATAATAGCTCATATTGATTACAAAACAATTTTTTTAATAATTTTTTTAAATTAAAAATATCGATATACCAATCTAATTAAAGATAATATAAATTTTTGAAAAATAAAAAAAAAATCTAATTAACTACTTAAAAAACTATATTTGTATAATAAAAAATAATGCACCTTAATTCTTATAATCGAATTTCTATTTTTATTTTATACTTAAAATATGATTCGACCCCTTTTTAAGAATTTCTACTTCTATTTTATACACCCTCCTAGAGTGATCTCACCGGCCCCTTTTTCATGAATTTGTAACTAGTATATTATTAAACTATTAATAGAAAGGGACTATTCCAAAAACGATTCAATAATCCATTAATTAACGAATATGGACAAAAATGCGTCGTGCGGGCGGGAAAGCCAACGGCCGATAATTGTGACTTTCGTGCGTTACTCGAAACCCTCTAGCGACCGTTTCAACAATTCCCAAATTTTGAAACTTGCAGGGAACTTTCAATGAAACCTCTATTTTTAGATTATTCGCCTGCCATTTTTTACAGCCTACTTCCCACTTCCTTCCTATTAATCTTCATGGAGTCTTCCTTTTTCCTTCCAACTATCTTCGTAGTCTCCTTCCTTCTGCCTTTTTGGAAAGGAAGGTACGTACTCACAATCATAATAGAAGATAGTTTAAAGAGCAGCTGACAGCTGATCTGATCATTTTGATTTTCTACAATCCTGAGTTTTCTGGTATTTGTTTTGATAACAGCGAAAACAAAAAACTGTTCTTAGTTCTGTATATTGAAAACTATGGGAGCTCATAGTGTAGGAGGCTCTGGCGGAGGATTCTCTGGCGGAGGGTTTTCTGGTGGAGGGTCGGCATTCAGTTCATCAGGCTCAAGCGGAGCGTTCTCTGGTGGAAGGTCGGCCTTTAGTTCGGCGGGCTCAGGCGGAGCTTTCACAACCATGATAAGTTCTCATGCCTCTGGAAGAAGAAGTTATTCAAGAGAGAGGAGGCGCGATGTTCACTCGAGGGACAGGAGGGCGCCACTTCTTGAGCCGGACGACGGCTGCACTTTTAGAGATGTTAGGATTGGCGTTGTTGTTTTTGGTGCTTTCTTCCTAGCATTATATGGTAAGTAGGGATATTAGCAATTTTATAAGAGAGCTTATGTCTTTAAAGTAAGAATGCGTCCTTTGGGAAGATTTTCTTACGAATTTGAGAATAGATCACGTTAGGTAAGATTTCGTTCAAAATTAGACTTATATTCTGGTCGTGATCTGAAGAATTTCATTTTGCTTGTTTAGTGTGGTTTTTATGTGGATCATTCCTTTAAAGAAAAGCTTCTGCAAGAACTTTTAGGGTGCTAACAACTTTTTGTCTCCCAAATAAAACAACATAAGTTTAGTTTTGTTGTCAGCTGAGTACAACACCCAGAAAGAGAGACTGATAAAAACAACTTGCTATCCAAAACTATAGAGAAGATCCATATTGAGAGCTATGAATGGACACAAAAATGTGGTTTATTTTGGCCATAGGTTCCAAAAAAGAGTGATATTTTGCTTACTAATGGATAACATTGGGAGGGCGAAGACGCTTTTTAATTTCTAGCAGTCATGCCTTGCCATTATCCAGGTTCCACAGATTATCAATATATGAAGCTAGATATTGATAATATAGGGCCACTCTTGAATGCTTCTTGAACAAAGACATGACTCCTTGGCCGAGTTTGAGAACGTCCTCAATTGTTTTAGGAGAATGGGGCTCAAATCCCCTATTGGAGGGCTTGAGAGTATTCACCTCATCATTTGGGACAATCATACATAGAATCTATTCTTAAGCTCAATTTCAATTTGCAGTTTGTAACTATGGAGGATGAGGGGTGAAACACTCTACTAATAGGAAGATCCTCTTTTGCCAAGACAATCTTTACAAATTTAAGGGTCATCTCGTCTAGGATGCAAAAGGTAATGTGGAAGTGGTGTTTGTAAATAGCCCTGACATAAGTGGAGTCCCTAAAATACGTGTAATGTTGAAGTGAGAGCCTTTACATGTTCGTGGTGGTCGTAATCCCCCTTGCCCATTCATTACAGTACATGCCAATTTCAAAAAAAATGAAGATCTAAAAGTTGGTTACACAATATTGGGGGGGTTTTAACATACCTTATCAGCAAGTTAGAGTAGCACACATTTATTAGGGGAATAACGAAGACTAGCTGAAAACAAGAGCTTCTTCATGTCCTTATTGGGAGACGCTTTTTTTGCCATTTGGGTCCCCTTTAACAACGTTTGAAGCAAATGTATTGATGTGAGGAGTGATCAAAGTTTCCTCTAGGATATTCCATAGCTTTAATTCTAGCATTGAATTGCTATTCATTCTAGAAATGACCGAACAACAAGTCACCTTCAACATATAAATTATTACATGAAAGTGAAGGTCACCTTCTAGAGGCCTTCTAAAAGATTTGGGCAATGATAAATTTTTGTAAAGCAAGTTGAATTCTGCTACAGGCAGGTCCTAAAATTAATGAATTATTCATATTTTATTACATAAAGGCTTCCATTGTGGATGGGGATGTGTGTTTACTATTTATCTGCTAGACTAGGTAGCTTTTCAGTAGATTCCCTGCTCTAGACTGCAAGCTATATAATAGCCAACAATATATAACCAGCAATGTATAACCAACAATACTTCAATATAAATAATTTATTTATTTCTAATTATATAAACAATATATTGCATGAACTATATTACATTGATATCTCTCACTGTCTTCTAAGTAGATGTATTTAAGATATCTATGCCAGTAAGATCAAATCCCATTAATCAAATCATGTGTTTTTTCAATTCAAAGATAGAAGAATTATAGCTATAATACAAGAATTGTAACATACCTTGTCAGCAAGTTAGAATATTGCACATTTATTAGGGGAACAACTAAGATTAGCTGAAAACCAGAGCTTCTTCATGTCCTTATTGAGAGAAGCTTTGCAATATGGGCCCCTTCCCTTAAACGATGTTTGAAGTAAATGTATTGATGGGAGGAGTGATCAAAGTTTCCTCTAGGATATTCCATAGCTTTAATTCTAGCACTGAATTGTTATCCATTCCAGAAATGACTGAACAACAAATCACCTTCAACCTATAAATTATTACATGAAAGTGAAGGTCGCCATCTTGAGGCCTTCTAAAAGATTTGGGCAATGATATATTTTTGTAATGCAAGTTGAATTCTGCTACAGACGGGTCCTAAAATTAACGAATTATTCACATTTTATTACATAAAGGTTTTCATTGTGGATGGGGCTGTGTTTACTATTTAGCTGCTAGACTAGGTAGTTTTTGAGTAGATCCCTTGCTCTAGACTGCAAGCTACAGTATAGCCACCAATATAAAATCAACAATATATAGCCAACAATACTTAAATAGTTAAATATAAATAATTAATTAATTTAAAATTATATAAACAATATATTACATGAACTATATTACATTGATATCTCTCACTGTCTTCTAAGTAGATGTATTTAAGATATCTATGCCAGTAAGATCAAATCCCATTATTCAAATTATGTGTTTTTTCAATTCAAAGATAGAAGAATTATAGCTATAATACAAGAACTATTTTGTACATTACAGCTGCTTTATTGTTTGAGGATTTGAACTATGTTGCTATTCACAAATCACAACACCATTGTTGCACAACAAGTCACTTTTTAACCACCTGTGAATGTAGCAAGGCCTGTTTCACTCACCAGTATGGTGATTTGGTGAGGCTTTCTATGGTATGCGTTTGAGCATACACACACTGGAGGTAGTCAATGTCCATGGTGTAGCTATAATACAAGAATTGTACTGTGCATTACTACTAAGAGAAGTCGGACCTTGGTTGTAGTCAATTATATTATGTCACACCTTTGTTATGCGACAACTCACTTGTTTGCCACTTATGAATGGCTCTCACTTTGTTGGATTAGCAAGGCTTGCTATGGCATGCTTTTGAGCATACAAACATTGGCGGTGGTCAGTTTTTGGTTCGTTGATATTTTATTTGAATTTTATCAGCCATCACAATGTCACTTATCTCTCTATATGAAAGATTGCTATAAGAAAAGCAATATTCTTTTCAAAATTTAAAGTGTAACAACTCTTCATTGAAGTTTTGATGAGAATAAAAGTACTCTGGAGAAAAAGGCCATTCCATTTTGTCTTATTCATTAAATTCTATCACAAGTAAATGCTTCTTGTATATCTTTCCCTTCATTGTAAATCAAATTGTCATATTGTCTAGGCCACTGACAAACATTAAATTATCTCTTAGCTCTTTGTAAATGCCACTTTGTCTAATTTAAATTGGAAATAACTCTTTCAATTTACAGCTGGGTGGAGTTTTCATGATCTTTGTCTACTCGATATACATTCTCTAATTTTACAAATAATTGGAAATTACTCTTTACAAAGAGAAGTTATTTTTGTAATATTAAGTTTGTTTTAGCACAGGACTTGATCAATATTAATTTATTAGCTGTAAATACGAATATCATTGTTAATCTTTCTGTCTCTTTTGACTGATATTCAGGATCATCTGGGTTGATGCTTGGTGTATATGGCTCTGAGCGAATGGAAATTGGACTCAATTCTTCCTATTTATTAAAAGCAAACGAACTGTTTGTTGAGAGCATATCGGTAAGTCTCTGTGATGTTTATTTGCTAGTGTTGGTAATAATTCTACTTATCTTGCATATTTCTTTAGGTAAGCATATTACATATTTCTAAAATACGCTTGTGCTCTCAGAAACGGTCAATTTGGTACAACGGTCTCTTAATGACTTCAATAACATGACATTTCTCTTTTAGTTTCTTGAACATAAAAATTAACTTTTTTTTTTTGTATTTAATGTAGGTGAGAAATATTGATCAAGTTCCAGGAGTCCGCCTATATCTTTTTGAAAATCAACCTTTATTGAACAAAACAAAAGAATGGACTGTGGAACATAATGTTGTCATTTCAGGAAATCATCATAAGGCAAAACTTTAAACCCTTTTTAGTCTATTTTACAAATATAACAATGCAGATGGATATAGTTGTTTCAAGATAAGAAAATATCTTCTATATGAATTGTAATCTAGGATTATTCTTAGAGAAAAATGATGGCTAGTATTGACATGTTCTGGTGCTATATGTAAAGTTGATTTTTCTTTCTTATGGCTTTTTGCAAGTTTAGGAATGGGCTTTTCGGCTAAACCAAGGATCTGAAGTAACTGTGGTATATGAGTTACCTTGCACCACCAGCTTGTTCATGATTGTTGCAAAAGGTGAGTCCTAATTCTATATTTGGGAATTAAGTTGCACTTATGAATATCTGATTTGTACTCACATGTTTGCTCCTGATAATTTTGATATATAGACCCAAGTTTATCAATATCTTTGGTATTTTTATGCATGCATTTATTTAATCCCAACATCTATGAATGACAACTTGAGGGTACTCAAGTTAGCTATCAATGAAACAATCGCCTGATTGAATTTTCTTCACTTGAACACTAGCTGCTTTCAATGTGGACAATAAACTCGTATATAAGACTTGCTTTGAAATCTTGGGTTACATATTACTTGAATGGATAAGATTTTGAACTATTGATTGTACTTATTGATCAAGGCTTTCTTACACAGTACCCATTGTTAGAGGTATGACTTACTATAGATATGTTGTAACCATTGTCTGAGTAACCATACAGCTACAATAGATAAATTCAATAAATTTTTTCAACATCAATCCTTTTACTTGCATAGCATGCTAATTCTTTTAAAATTTTCATACAAGACTGATTTTTCCATTTTTTAAATTTTTGTTTTCAGGAGCAGCTCAGTTTAGTGGTTGGGTTAGAGATCCATCCAGTCCAGACTCCTGCAGTCTATGGAGAACTGCAAGTGGTATGTAACACTGCTTCTAAAGTACTATTACTCAGTAATTAATGTTATATGATATGACCTTGCTCATAAATATTGCATATATGAACTATTCACAACATATTTTTCACCTCACCTCAACATAATATAAAGGGCATTCTTTGCTAATATATGGCATCAAAATAGAACCACAAAGGTATTGAATGTACCAATTAATTGCAAGGAAATAGATCAGTGATATTTTTATAATGCACTTCTTCAACCATGCAAAATCATCAATACATTGCTTTAAAGTTTCAAACTATTATCATCTCTCTATTAAATCTCTCTGTCAAAAGTCAATAAGTGCGGAAGATCAGTCCAATGCATTTCTCCAAAAGGTTATATCCTTAAGAGTGTTTAATATCATATGGGAATCCATCCTGTCAAATTGCTATATGGGTGCTTAACATAACTTCTTTATTTGATTCATTCTCCTAGTTTTGCCCGTTTCTCCAAGGTTTGTTGTTGCTGTTGAAGTCCAATGAATACCTTTGATGCCCTCAATGGGTTATATGTATTTACACATCTACATATACATATGTGCTCACACACAGAGACATGGACATGAGGTAAGTAAAAACCAAACTGGGAGAGAAAATTTTACTCAGTCACTGTTTTGCCCATTTTGTCTAGTTTGGCATATGTTAAACATTATTTAAATTGCATCCCTCAAAAGGAAAGTTGATGGTAGGTGAATTCTGAATACTGAAATCTATGGTCAATTCATGGCACTCTTAATTTTTAAGTGACTGCGAACATTGTCAGATAATATCAATTATATTACATCGTGAAAGTGTTGTGTATTACTTAATCCTTTAAATTTATGCAAATTTATTCCATGAAGTCACGTTTGGAAATTTGCTTATTATAATTTAGTGGAAACTGTTTTTTGAATAAACATTTTATTTTCATACTGTTATGGAACAGGTCAGGGGAAGATTCATTTTGAAGCTGACAGTGATAATGATTACTATTTTGGATTAGGGAATCTTAACGAAGAGAGTGTTGAAGTAAGTGAAATTCTAGAACATTGTTACATACATTGGTCTTTTTATATTTGGTGGTTATGATTCTTCACGTCTCTGAATCTATTTAATGATCGTAATACAGATGAAGTTACAGATGGAGGTCAAAAGTAAAACATATGAGATAAAGACAGCAAATTCTTGGTGTCCGGTGGATGTAAAATCATGCAAAATTTTACCATCCCTAAGGGGCTCCAAGGTTGGCCTCTTGACAACTCCTGATAAGCCACAGGTATTTACTAATGCCACAAATTCTGAAGGATTTTCTCATATTGGATGTTACTGAGTATGGATCCATTACACTTCTGTCAACTAGAAACTATCTTTTTCATTTTTAATGCTAATGAATGAAAGTGGAGAGTTTTTTCTATTAAAACTTTACAAAGATTGCATCAGGGTAGAAGCCTTGTCTTACAAATTTAATAGAGAGATTTCATTCTTTTTGATCAATTTTAGCCTTAGGACATCTACATGGAAAATATTTGCAAATAGTTTGGACAAATGTATATTAGCATGTACAACTATAATACAAATATTAGATATACACTAATGTAATATCATTAATATTGTAATATAAAATAAATTTGTATTAACATGTGCAACTAGAATAATTCAAGTATTAGATATACACTAATGTAATATTATAACATATTTAATTAGAAAATAAGCGAGGAGAAATGAATTAGGTTATAAATGAGATATATAAAATAAGGGCTCTGACTAATGGGTAGTGTCCCTACAAAGTTAATAGCCCTGTTTGTTGTTTTAATAGGTAAATTGAAGGTTCTTCAGGGATTTTCAACTTTTAAAATTAAAAGCACTAGTACAAAACAATTTGATGAAACTGGTGAAGACAAAAGCTGTAAAGGCTGAATTGAGCACCCAGAAAAACTAAATGGCCTAACCAGCAAAGCACAAGGCAGAGCCCAGCATACAAAACTCAAAATTGACAACAACTTAAATTGATTCGTACAATTACAATAGTAGGCCATAGCAGATAAAAAAGAGTCACCTTTTCACTTGTAGGCTCCCAGGTCAGTAGCTGTGTCCATAGTAGCCACCTAGATCATTGGCTCGGCAGCTAGGGCAAACAGATTTGATATCTCCAGATAACCATGCCTTCTGTAGCCTTGCAGGTTTTCCACGTGCGAAGCCAAATCTGGTAGAACTTAGCCAATATTGCTTTCTCAAAAGGGACCAAGACAACTGATGTAGCTTCACCATTTCCATCTTTGGCACATGATCATGGGTGTCCTCCACCTTGGACATCCCTTCAAGGTTCTCAGAAAGGAGAACCTTGTTTTCATTAAGCAGAATGCAATCGAGGATCAATTCCTTAGTCTTTGCTCTCAGTTTATTCTTTATGGATAAATATCTTAGTTGCCGGTTTGGATATGGGTATGGGAACTTGGTGCTTCGGTACAAGCATTTTTTTTGGGTTTTGGGTATGTTTTGGTTCATGCACATGTTGATAGTATGATCATATATCAATGCCAAAATCCAAATATAAATAATAAATGCCAATTGAATAAACCTCAAAGAGACACCGTCATCATTAAATAGTAAATACACACTTCAAAAATTAAATGGAGATTTGGGGGCAATAAGATCAAGGGGCAGCCCCCTCATGGGGTCCCAGATACCAAATTAAGACCTTCAAAACCACACAAAACTCCATAGCGCACATCATTTTATGGCTTCATAAAGGGCCATCTTAGATTCATGGACAATCCCCTTTAAAACTACTTGCTCTTTGAAATACCAAAATGGAGACAAAATGAGTTGAGAGCAAAAGAGCAAACAAGATGATATGTTTTTAAGTTAATGATCTCATAAAGGGCTGTTTCAGGGTTTTGACTGGCCCATGGATGCACCTGGGTGCTCTCAGGGTGACTGACCTGGGCTGTGGATATGCATCTGGACCACATTTGGATCACACATCTGGATCCGATGTGGACAGCAGGGTGTGCATTTGGTAACTCAGGTAATTATTAAATTCCTCTGAATAGAGATCCTAGTTTCAAGAACTTGGATTTTAAAGGGGAGCTCTCTTGCAGAACAATCCTTACTTCAAAGGTAAACTATGATTTGGCCACATACAAATAATGGAATAGCCACTTTTAGAACGATATTAGTGAAAACCAGTGAACAATTAGGTGTTTCATGGCAATGGACTGAAACCGGGAATTAAAACAGTTAGCCAAAAGGAAAGACCTTTACATGGCCGCTTGGCTAGGAGAAGATTGTTAAAGCTAACAACCTTCAAGCAAAAGGCTTTATCAGTCCATCCATATACTTTAGTGCAAGGCCAACATAGAATACTATTTCCCATTTTTTCATCCATTGTCCTATAGCTAGAATACTATTTCCCATTTTTTCATCCATTCTCCTATAGCCTCCTATAATTGGATTCATGTCAATCAAATGTTAAATTTTATGCCAAAAGGGAAGGCCTTAATATGGCTGCTCATTCATGAGAAAATTCTTGCAGTTGATAACCTTCAAGCAAAAGGGATTATTAGCCCATCTAATTGCTGAAACTGCAAGGCCAACATATAAAATTGTTTACCACCTTTCATTCATTTCCTGTAGCATCTCATATTTGCTTCCAAGTCAATCAATTTTTCAATTGTAAAGGAGCTCATATAACTTCAAATAGAAATTATCTTTAGAGAATGGAAAACAGTGAGACTCCTAATAACATTTGGAAAAAGCTGCTCATACTCATATTCTCTGGAATATTTGTATATGAAGGATTGATAGGCTTTTCAACAATGCTTTTGTTTTTGTCCCAGGGAACGGTATTGGGAAAATGGCCACTCCTTGTAGTGTCTGTGCCAAAGACCCATTTTCATTGTAGTCAATTCTTGTGTTTCTGTACCTTTGGTCTTTTTGATCTCTGGGTTATATTATGTTATTTGTGTGGTTTGTTTAGGCCTGGTTATGTTTCCAATGCACTCTAGGGTAATATTTTGTATGATGTTTTTTAGTCATTTCACTGGTAGATTTTGTGTCATGCTATATGTGTTTTTACTGTTATGATTTATGGTGGCTATATATTGATTGTGTATGGCTTACCATATACCTGGGTTGAGGCCACTTTATAGATCCCCGATACAATCTCTAAATTTTCTATATGTTGATAAAAAAACACTTTATGATGAATTGAGCCAATCAAAGGATATCTATTATGGTCAGGGAGTGTACTTAAGTTATCTGGAAAAGCATCTGCATATTTGTTGAACACATATTTGATTTGATGCCTAATTGCGCTTTAAGATTTTCATCTTACTCTCATCATTGCCCATTACCAATCGAGATTACCAAACCTTGGGTCTCTGGGAGGATGGAAGCAGGGGTGACACCTAACTAAACATTTTCAGTTGCTTTTCTCACTGGACGTCAGGAGTGAAGTGCGAATTGAGATGATCCCTGGACATTTATACAGATATTCAATGAATTCCTATGGAGCATCTAGAGAGTTTGCAGCAGTTGTTTGAGAGTTTGAGCAATATAGAAAATTATAGTCTGATTTTTCAGTATAGATTACTAATATAGTAAAGGAGAGACAATTTAAATTCATAGTAATTGATTTACTCTATTTGGAGCCATACTATAGTATTTACATTTCACTGATTTATGGAATATATTGGAAGAACACATCCACAACCAATTTCCTTGCTTGAGTTTCCATATGTTGGGTTTCCTATGAAAAAGATGTGAATATTATTTGATTTGATTTAGCTTCATGTTTTTCCATGTTCTGCAGTTATTTGCATTTCCATAACTTTTTTAATAACTGTGCTGGGCTTTTAGCATTAGCAAATCCTTTCTATTTCTGTAACTTTTTAACGAAGTATTGGAAGTGGAACAATGAAAGTTATTTCCGTTGGAATATCGAAGAAATTTTCTGATAAATTTCTTAAACGATTTACTTCTATGCAAATTGGACAATCTAAGTTAATCAGGTGCATGATAGTCCTGAAAGTTATTCTTATGATTTGTAAATTGTTATCCTTTAACGTATATATTTAGTGCAACATATTTTGACTTTTTGGCTTAAGATTAGTACACGAACTTTTAGAAGTTGTGAAATTGGTCAATGCATGACGATCAAGTTAAAGTTTTTAGTTTCTTTTGAACTTTTGATGAAATCCGAAGTTGGCAATTCAAATATTAGTTTCTTTGCTTCGTGATAAAAGTATGTGATAAAATAATTGAACTCATGGAACAATGGCAGATCCTTCTGAATTTTTCGTTTTAGCACATTTTTCAAGGGACCTTTACATACTTATATTCTCCCTCAAACTTTACGTTATGTTAGTTTAGATGTTGATCACTAATAGTATCTGATAAGATATTCATGTAAACATGCAGTCATATTTTAGACAGTGAATGACCACCTAAATTATTGCCCTGCCATAATTTGTTTGTCTTGCTTCCATTTGCCATACAGGAGGGACTTGCTGTTTGGCAGGTTGAGGTCTCGTATAGGACTCGCTGGCAGATATATCTCATATTTGATGGTTAGTTCAGTCTCAAATTTATCCAAAATGATTGTAATTTTGTAACGAAGTTTGGTTTCAATATTACGCTGTTACTGAGATTGTACAAAATATGCATTGTTCACTAATTTAAGCTGATAATTGCTTCTTCAGGTGCATTATTCTTTGTAGTATTATCAGGTTTGTTCTTTTTTGTTCGCAAGCTAAAAGATCTGTCGAACTTATCGCCAGAGCAAACACCTTTGAATTCACAACAAGATGCATATACTGGTTCTCAAAAAGCAAATATTGATAGTAAATCTGTTCAACGCAAAGAACCAAATTCAAAAATTTCTTCAAAACTTAAGATGGTTTTGGAAGAAGCAAGCGAGGAAAATGTTTGTGTCATCTGCTTTAAAGAAAATAAGGGTAGCATTTTCCAACCATGCGGCCATTTTGCAACATGTTATGGTTGTGGTCTGAGGTGAAGAATCTGCAAAGCTTTAACTCTCATTTCACCTTTTGAAATTTAACTTATCTATTATTTTAGTTAAAATACCCTTTTTGATTTAAAAATGGTTGAAATGACTATTTTTTGGAAGAGGTTGAATGTGTTTTTTGGACATTATTGTTACGTAATTTTCTCTATCGTTCACTAATGTAGATTGACCGCCTTTGCAGGATAAAGGAAGCATCTTCACAGTGCCCCATATGCAGAAACCATATCGAAGAAATTAAAAAAATATTCAATGTGTAATAATTCTGATATGTATATAGAACATTTTATTGAGCGCAGTTTTGTTGAATTTAGCTCAATTGTCTATTGCGCGCATTGTAAAAAAGTAAGTAAGTAAGTTTTATAGTCCACGACACTATGCCATAGTTTTTGGGTTTACATATGGTGATAGTGATATGGGACTACCTCGTACTCTTTTTCGAGAGGCGCTTGGCGCTACAAACGAGGCGTACATACCCTACCCCCCAGTGGGATTTGAACTTGTTGCCTTTGTCCGTTTTATAATCAACCTTCTTTTTCCTTTAAGTTTGTCCAGGCAAATTAAAATTTAACATTCAACAAACAATAATTTAATGCCTTGGTAAAAATATCGGACACTTAATCAGCAAAGCAAAATCCTTCTTTTATTCTTCTCCGCATTTCTCTTATAAGCCATCGTCATTTTATCTCTAATACAATAGTTAAATGGTAGAGTAACCACACAAATTACAATCAAATCATTGCATAGATTAGATAAGATAAGATAATATTATTAATGTTCAATAAAAGACTACAATGAGGGTTTATGGGATTGGAAGCTTACACCAAGAAAATAACAGACAAACGGAGCACCAAACGGTGTCCACAAAAGAACAAATACAACAAAATAAAAAGAAAGCACGAGACATCACGGAAAATATTAGGTATCCGTCCTCGTAGGGAAAAAATCCAACAGCAACTGATCAGTGCGGTTACTAGAGGCCTTGTGATGTAGTTGAGTGCTACGAGAGGAGTGTTGCTGGTGAAGAGGTCCCCTACGGGGTCTCATAGATCTGGAATGGCTTGTATTAGGGAAATTGTACGAACACTTAATACCTCGAACCAGAGTTAAGGGTGAGAAGGTGGTCGTAATAAGTTGTATTTGGGCCTGACTCTTGGGAAATGAAAGCTATAAAGTATGATCACGAAGTTGCAATGACTCATAAAGATAGAATTTCAAATACAATAATATAATGATTGAATTCATGAAGATTGATTTTACATTGAATCTAGTGGCATTTTCAAAGCCTTTATATGCACATGTAAAACTAACCTAACCTAACCTTACAAGAATACAACTTCTCAAGCTAACTTATTTAACACTAACATATGTTTATATAATCTAATATATATAAAAGCAAAATATTCCAATGCTTTCAAAATTGAGATCCAAGGTCATTGATTGATGAACGAACTCAATTAATTGGAAGCTAGGTATAGTATCCTTGTGATTTATGTATTTAAAAGAGCATTTTAGCTTTAGGGGATTTACCATTCACTATTTAATTAGTTCTTCCAATTTTATTATGGGATACTACTCAAACATATAAGTAAAAGCTAATTGTTCCAATTTTATAATGGGAACCTATTTAGATATGTAGATAAAGGCCAGTTGCAAATGTTTCCTCAAGAGTTCTATGAAGGACAATTAGTGAATACTTTTTTTTTCCATCATCACCATCACTAATATTATGGAAGATAGATGTAAGTGGACTACCATGTTCAAAGATTGCCATTAGGGAGTCATAAAATGTCAACAATGACAATTCTATATTGTTAAGAGTGGAAGTTCTCCTTAACCACGCACCATTTGGTCCATGGTTCTATAGATTTAAGTGGACTACCATGTTCAAGGATTGCCATTAGGGGGTGATAAAATGTTAGCAATGACAATTCTAAATAGAAAAGAGAGGAAGTTCTCCTTAACCACCCACCATTTGGTCTACGGATCCATGATGCATATAATTTAGCTTGTAGGGTATATAGGGATTCTTATATAGTAATTGATGACTACATGAAATGGATGGTAGTGGTGCCATGGAAGGAGGCCATAAGATAGTAGTGGCTGAATTCTTGTAAAGTATTTATTAATGAAAAAAATGCTTGAGTTCCCTTTGAAGTATGGTATTTATATGAAGCTTTGTCAAATTATTACCTAGGCTAATCTACTTGTGAAATCCTCAATGAGAACATAATTAGATCATTAAGTGTATTGGCTTTGAGTACTAAAAGATAAGACACTAACAACTCAAGCTAGCATTACAAGTAGATCGCATTAACCTATAATAGACAATCAATACATACACTTATACTTCAGAGTATGGTAAGGAGGCTTTCTCATCATTTCTCTAGATGTATTTGTAATATAATTTCTACACAAACAAAAGTATACTAAGACAAAGCCATGGAGGTTATTGAATTCTTAGAACAAGAACGGGAAAGGGAACTCTTAGGGAGTTAACTAAATAGTTATTATTAGAATTCCAAGTGCTTATTTGACTTTCCATAGAGTCAAGTTTCAAGGTTAAATATAAGGTTTTGAAATGAGAAGAAAGGGCAATAAAGCAAGCATAAGACAACAATCTAAGTTTTATTTCCTATATGGAGGCCTTACAAAGGTAGTGAAAAGGGAGAAGTTGAATTCATCTCCAGCTTTGGTTGGTCTTCTAGATTGAACATAATAAAAGAATAGAGTCCAAGGTGGTTCGATCTAGTGGGAGCGCCATGCGATATTGATACAGGACGAGTCTCCAAGTGGGAGATTATTGTCTAATGTGGAGCTTGATCAGTCCCCAAGTGGGAGATTGTTGATATGTGGTGACTGATTAGGAATGTATTGTACACTTTTCATAATTCTTTGGGGTTCGAGCCCTATTTTATTGGTCATTTTGGGTCGACATGTTGTAATTAATTATGACCCTAAAGTAGTAAAAATATTGTATAAAAAAGGCTTAGGGTTAGGGATTTCATAGTATGTGATGCGATAATTGCTTCTTGTGGCGGTATTGAGCTGTAAGGGATTACTGATTGTAATCAGGTTGTAATCATTGGATATTAATAATATTGGACTCGTTGTTTGGTGGACGTAGCCTAGGGATTGGGTGAACCATGTTAAATCTTGGTGTCTTGTGATCTTTTCTATGCGATTTATTATTTTATTATATTGGTTATATTTGCATGTAATTGTTATTTTTGTTTGTGGTTATAATTTTTATGTTGAACTTATATACAGGGATGGGTATGCACTATCTATCCCATCAATGTGTGATGTATCTTATATTCCACCCACAAGCTCATGCATGTTAATCCTTACAAATTTTCATCATTTGGTGTGATTACAAGCTTTTTGGTGTATCTTCTTTTTAGAGACATGTATCATTAGTTTGCATTCTTCTTTCCTTAATTTATGCCCTTGTTCTAGAGATTTTGTGTTCTTAGATTCATAACAATTTCTTCACAAAATAATATGATTTATTGCACTATTTTTAACATTTAATTTTTTCTAACTTTAGAAAGGCAAAAATAGATCATTGTAATCACATTGATTTCAAATCTATAGTAATCAAATTGGAAACATTAATTTTAAAGTGGAATTTATTCCAAAATGAGAATCTAAGGTAGGTCATTCATTCAAAAAAGAGGATAACCATTTCAAAGGATACTAAAAATTGTAGTTCTTCATATTATTTAGATCTTTACATTATCTCATATCTTGTCATGAATAAATAACACTTTGAAATTAAAATAAATAAATTATCATGTAAATAGAAAATGCATTTGATATTCTAAATTTAAATGATCAAGTGTGGACTCAACAACTCATATCAAGATTGAGGTGATGATTAATGGATGTGCTCTCTGTAATCTATGCCATGCAAAGAAGCTATATAAAGAAGAGAAAGAAGATAGAAAATGACTATTCCTAATTCAAATTTACAAGTTCTCCTTATCATATGAACCTTGCGAATTTCTTTGTTATTTTAATTGCGAAGATTCAGACAAGTTAAAATAATAGTAACGAAGTATGTCAAAGTGAGAGAATAACAACCTATCCAATAATTTGAACTATTTGTAATGGTGTAAATTTGACCTCACCAAAAGAAAACTATATTCACTTGAGAGCTAGGTTCACAACATACATTTAGACATCTCCAAGTAATTAAACTAGTAGAAGTACCTTATTATAGTTAACGAGAAAGAATATTATAGGTGCAAAAATGGAAAGACTAGATAACAAAGCGTCTTAAGTCCAAGAGTGTATCAATCACAAACGCTTGTACAACATGTGGATGTTTGTGCAACACGTTGTAGTCATGTAAGGACTGTGATAAAAAATACTTAGAATGTGGAGAAAACCCATACCTATTCTTTATATAACTTGCAAAATGTGATAAAATATATCAATTAACAAAATTGAAAGTAAATAAAATAAATAAAATAGAAGAAAACCCTCACTCATTTGAGTGTCTCCAATTAACTTGCACATAAGCAAGATAGAAATAATGTTTGGGGTTGTTTGGAGTCTTGCCTCAATCAAGTCCCTGTTTTGGTGTTGCCACTTCCACAACAGCCAAAGACATGGATAGATTGAAAAGACAAATTTACAAATGATAATTTAATAGAAATAGACCTTGCTAGATACAAGAAAATTCCTATTTGATAATACAAGAAATAGAAACAATCCTCACTTGAGGGAGGAAAGACCTAGATAGGCTTGAGATATCCAAAAGAGGATACATGAAAATAATGAAAAGATGACACTAAAAGATAGTTGCTAACAAGTACTTTGAGCATCTTGAGAGGGAAATGGATGATGAAATGGACCTATACAAATGCAAAGGGGGGACACAAAAGTGGTTACAAAAATGTGGCCTAAATTGTTAATGGAGGTATGCAATTTTTGACTACACTATCTTTCAAATTCATAAACTATTGGTCTTATTCTTCAATTATAACTTTAGAAAAGCTTTGATCCAAGAGTATCCATGGGTCATTGGCAATTTTGCATCACCCCAAAATATTTCCTTTTTCGTTATATGTTTATTGTTCATTTGGACATTTGTTCAATTGTTTTAGGTTATGATTAATCCAGTTGGGTTGTTTTCTTATGCGATCCTTATGGCATGATTTAGGCATTGAAGAGATCCTATTTCTAGCTTCACACCTTGTTCTAAGGTTTCTACAAAAAGTTATCTTATGATCAGTCCAATTCAATTCTAGCTTTCATGTTCTAATAACAAGGGTGGCAAGTTGCGGCTTGAGATGAAGGTTCACGACATGTGATTCTTATTGGCATATTGTTATATGTTTGATCAAGCCTCTTGAATGTTTTCTCAATAAAATCTATTTGGGGTTGTTCTTATGGATTTAGGTCTTGACCTATCCATTTGTAATACATTTCCTTTTTCTTGTAATTTAATGACCAAATAATTTGACTCGTGGCTTGAAATCCTGTATATAAGTAGGGTAGTAGTTATTGTTTAGGTAGTGCTAGATGGAAAGAGTGCTAAGTGACTGGTAGAGAAGGATTTTGGAAAAGAGAGTTCTAGAGGCAAATAGGATAACTAGGGTCTATTGAAGATTATTAATTTTGAGGAATGATTAGATGCATACATGTTAACAAGGAGAGCATCTGACTTGTTAGATGTTTTATATTGATAATGGTGATGTAAAATCTGCATTTGTAGACCAACTTGATAATATTTTAGTGACATTTCTTCGATTTGTGTCAATTTCTTATCAATTTATTTGGGAATTTCCATTGTGGCTTATCTATATGAAAGGATTAGAGATCACCATTAGAGGTTCTCTTTCCTTGAGTATGTCAAATGGTATTAGAGATGGTTATGCATCAGAGTAGAACAAACACTTAGAATGCACCATCTTAGACTTGCATGCCTTGTTGTGGAGTGATAGAAGTTGAGGATCTGATGCACACAACCATAAGTTAGTGCAAGGTGACAAGAGAAGGATTGATTTCTTGGAAGAAATAGAGATCACACTTTTGAACCTCGTTGTGAGGTGGAAGAAGATTGAAGCTGACTTGAAATTGTGGAGGTTGCTAAGGAAGGATTGGTTGGTTGGTTGGTTGGTTGTTTCTTGATTGCCAAATAAAACCTTGTTGCTTGAAGAGTATGGTTGGTATTGCTAGATTACTTGGTGTAAAACAATCGACACTTGAATTAGATTGTTGAACTTGAGGGAGTTGAGGATTGAATTTTTTTTAAACATGCCTCCTACAAGGATGAATCCTAGAAGATTAGAGAAAATGATGCAAAAATTCATAAATGAGATAAGGATTGAGGTCCATAATGCATTGACTAGAGCTAGGAGAAACCTTGAGACTTAAGATGAATCTGAAGAAGCTACTAAAGATCTTGAGATTCTCATAGAAGAAGAAAGATTGTTGAGAGCTATGAGAGAAATGGGTAAGAGTCATAGAATTGGTGTTGCATGCTTTTTTGGTTCACTACATCTAGAGGAATTGATAAATTAGATCAATGAATTATTGAATTACTTTGAGCTTGAAGATGTTAAAAATCCATAGAGAGTTGGGTCAGCACATACTAAGTTAAAGGGTCATGATGCCTTATGGTGGAAAAGATTATAGAAAGATAGGGAAGATAGTTGTGATCCTAAGATCACTAGATCGAGAGTTATTCTTTCTAGACTTAAGGCCAAGTTCATATCAGAGGATCATGGAATTGAATAATTCAAGCAATTGCAAAATCTAAAGTAAATAGATCTCACAATTAAGGAATACACATAGGATTTCTACAAGATGATAACCAGGTCTAGACACCAAGAGTCATCCAAGGAAAAGATGGCTAGGTATGTTAATGGTCTGAGACTTACTATTCAAGATGAGTTAAGTATGTTGATGATTAGTAAAATTGATAATTCTTATCAGTGTGCTCTAAAGGAATAAGATAAGTTGAAAAGAAGACATGTTACCCCTAGGGTTAGAGATAACTAGTTGTTGATAAGGGAAAATATAAACTTGTGATTGAAGAATAACCTGATCATAAGTTTCATAAAAGGGGAAGAGGTAATAGAGAATTCAAAGGTACTTGTTTTAGATGTGGGAATGTTGAGCATAGGGATTTCCAATGTTTTGGTGGTTTTAGGAAAGAAGAAAACCTATTGGCATATGAGGAACAAGCAAAGAAAGATGAACTCATTGAAAGGGAAGTTGCACTTAAGATGGGAAAATATTTGATGTTTGATAGAGTTATATTAAGAAAGAAGGAACCAAAGCCTATCCAAAAGAAGTTCTTCTGGACTATTTATAAGTCAGGTGGAAAATGTTGCAAAGTAACAATGGATGGTGGAAGTACTGATAACCTTGTATCTGAAGAAACAGTACAAAAGTTGGGATTGAAGAGACTCAAATATCTGTGTCCTTATAAGATAAGTTGGTTTTAGGATGATCATATGGTGGAAGAAAAAGAACAACATTGGGTTAATTTCAACATTGGCCCATACCGAGATGAGGCAATGTGTGATGTGATTAACATGAGTGCTTTCCATATTTTGTTGGGTAGACCTTGAAAAAATGTTGTTGGTGCTATTTACGATTACCAAAGGAATGTTGTTTCTATCATCAAAGATCATAGAAGATTTACTTTACTTCCATTGAAGGAGGAATGAATGGAAGAAACAAAACTATGTATGATGAAACCTTATACCTGAGGGGATCAGATTACTTCATATTAGAAGATGATGGATTTACAACAAGTGGTTGAAAACATTACTAAGATGGTACATTTGTTGAAGGTTTTGATGGATAAACATGAACTACTGAAGTTGAAAGTTTATGAAAACTAGATAAAGTCACAATAGTTTTTTGGTAAGGAGGTATCAAATGCGAAGAAAAATGTTGTAAGTAAATGGAAAGTTGATAAGTTGTTGAATGATGACAAAGGTAGACTCGAAAAACATAAGATGAAGTAGGCACAAGTTGGTAGTTGCAATGATGATATAGGAAAAGATAATTAGAGTAGTGAGTTTGATCAGAACATAATGACACCAAGTGATGGGGGTTATGCTACTACAATTTTGATGAAAAATTGTATAGAAAATAGTAAGAAGGGTCATGCAAATAGTGAAAGAAGCCATTTTTATTTTGATAAATAAGATAAGTGAGTGAAGAATGAACCTAAAATTTATATTCCAATTCTATCAAATGCTCATAATTTCCTCTTACAAAACATCTCTTATTCCTTGAGGGTGTTTGATGTAGGATCATCCTTAGGTCAGTAGAAATCTCGCATCACCAAAAATATTTTATTTTAGTTTGTCTAATTACTATTCAGTTTGATAGTTTTCCTATTGTTTTGAGTTGCGATCAATCCATTTGTCTCATTTTATTATAAGATCCTTATGGTGTGATCTAGACATATGGAGATCCTATGTCTAGATTCACACTTTGCTTTGAGATTTCTAGACAAAGTTGTCTAATGATTAGTACAATCTTATTTGGTTTTCCTATTATGATGTTTAGGGTTTGCTAGTTGTGGCTGGTGATGAAGATTCATGAAACATGCACATTTTTCTATGTTGTAATACATTTGTGTGACCCTCTTGGATGTTTCCATGACACACACACACACACACACACACACACACACACACTATATATATTTGGGGTTATTCTTCTAGATCTAGGGCTTGACTCATCTATTTGTAATTAGTCTCCTTTGTCTTGGAATTTAATTATCAAATAAGATGACTTGTGGTTGACCATCTTGTATACAAGTAGGGTAGTTGTTCTTGTTTAGGGATTGCTAGATGGAAAGAGTTTGAGGTGGTTGGTAGAGAAGAATTATGGAAAAGAGATTGCTAGAGGTAATTAGGATAGTTAGGATCTATTGAAGATTATTAATTTAGAGGAATAATTAGATACAAACGTGTTAGTGAGGAGAATATCTGACTTGAACAGTTGTATATTGACTACGGTGATGTAAAATCTGCATTTGTATGCCAACTTAAACAATTCAATAATCTTTCGTCTATTTGTGTTCATATCTTTTTATTTTGTTTGGTCATTCTCACTATAGAATATCCAAATAAAAGAATTAGATATCTCCACTATATATATATATATTTGGGCTTGATCTTCTAGATATAGAGCTTGATCCATCTATTTGTAATAAATCTCCTTTTTCTTGGAATTTAATTATCAAATAAGATTACTTGTGGTTGGCCTTCTTGTATACAAGTAGGGTAGTTGTTCTTGTTTAGGGATTGCTAGATGGAAAGAGTTCGAGGTGGTTGGTAGAGAAGAATTTTGGAAAAGAGATTGCTAGAGGTAATTAGGATAGTTAGGATCTGTTGAAGATTATTAATTTAGAAGAATAATTAGATACAAACATGTTAATGAGGAGAATATTTGACTTCAACAGTTGCATATTGACTACGGTTTAATATAAAATTTGCATTTTTTATGCCAACTTGAACAATTCAATGATCTTTCTTCTATTTGTGTTCATTTCTTATTATTTTGTTTGGTCATTCTCACTATGGAATATCCAACTACATGAATTAGATATCTCCATTAGAGGTTTTCTTTCCTTGTGTTGGTTAATAGTTTGTTCTCCTCTACTTCAATTGAATTCTCCACTCTCTCGCCCAACAGGTGGAGAACAATTTTCTATCAACAAATGGGAAATTTATCCTTTTTCTTCTTCTTTCACTCTCCTCTAAATTTTAAAGGTACAATTCCCTTCAAGAAATATTTGTAATGAATTTTGTTTATCCTATTCTAGATTATTCTTAACTAGAGAGCATGAGAGGCCTTTACTGAGTTTTCCATCACCATGAAAGACCCAAGCTAGTTTTGAACCTTTGGCTCAACTACCTTCATGACCATGAGAGTAGTAAAATCCCTTTTGACACTTTATCTATCAACTCCTACATACATCTACCCAAATAACAAATTAATTACGCTATCCTACTCCTATATGCAATTAAAAATAGAGGAAACAAAGATATGACTAAAACTTCAGGAATTTTGAGGTTGCCAACAACCATTAAAGCCAAAGATCATATTGGAATTAATTATTCATAGTTTTCCATATCCTAATTTACAAAACATAGAAGGAAACATGTAATGCAATGACCAACAAATTTGATGATAACTTTTGAGACTCACTCAATTGTCTCAACAATAGGGGTAAATTGACACCAAAATATGCCAAATCTTTCATTAATTTTAGAAGTATTACATAAAGGCCCTATAACTTCTGAGTGTTACAATGATTATAGATTCAAGAATATAGAAGAGAAACCAAAAATAGAAAATATGACACTTGTCACACTGGAACAAAGCAATGATTAGGACTAGGGAGATGAAGTTCTTTGGCTTCCATGATAAGTTGTTTTGGCCTCTTCTTGCCTCAATTTGTACGCTTTCATCACCCCAGTGATCGTTACAAGATCCTTGGAATTAGGAATTGACACATCTGATCAGATCATCCAAAAATTGTGACTAATGAGAAATCCTTCTATGACATCAGATCAGACTTGTAACTTTCCTAACACCATTATGAGCATCCCCTTTATGGTCATTAGCTTGTGGATATTGGACGCTTGGAAGTTGGCAGGACACATTAATTCACCCAAAAAGTCTTGGTAGGTTATCCTTTTACTTCATTATATCCTTCTTGAGTGACTCAAGATTATTTCACATGATATCTTTCAATTTTACAACCCTTATACAAAGGGAACCCAATTCCTCGATCAAGGGTAGGCACCTTACCTTCATATCTTTGAGCCACCCATATCTAATTTGGAAAAAATGCCACTCTTCCTGAGGCTTAGCGAGTAGGGCTTTGTTTTCTTCTGTGGAGGGTTGAAAGATCTTAAATTAGATGACTCCCCATCCTAACCAGCGAGTGGAGTGAAAAATTTCCTAAGTTACTCGGTCAATTCCTTATTAGCAGCCTTGAGATGGGCTTTGGAGATCTCCAGTTCCTCCAAATCCTCATCTATCTCTTGATTTAGGAATCTCCACATCCTAACTTTAGTGTCATGCCTTAGGGGCCCCATGTCATGTTGGTAAATGGTGAAATCTAACAGGGCGAGATTGAACAAATTCCCCTCAATCTATGCATGAGCCACCTCTATAATGAAATTGCCCATGTTGACATCTTTGCCTAGGGTTTCCAATGTGGGAGCCCTCTATTCCTTTTTGACAAGAGGTAGTTTCTTCACATCTTGGTTGACTAGATCTTTTGGAGGTTCTCCTTCCTCTATCCTCTTTTCTTTTTCTCTCAAGTGTGTTCTCTAGCTATGACTCTGAGGTAAGCACATTAAGAGAGGACTAGAGAGTTGTTGCATCAACAATTTTTCTTGCCATGGGAGGAGTTCTTGTGTTCTTGGAAAAAGAAGAAAAAAAAAATGTTTGAGTAGAAAGAGTACTAGTGGGGACGTTACCTTTAGTATCAGGCTACGCTTGAGGTGTCTCTTGTGGTGGCATGCCTCCATAAAGTCAATCATCAGGTTGAGCCTCGTTTGAGCCACCAAGTTAATCATTGGAAAAAATGCATCTATTTCCTTTACACCCTGAGTCCCTACTTCCTTTCCCTTTTCCTTATCTTTCTTATTCTCCCCTGTCGAGGTTATGACTAGTGCTAAGACCCCTTCATAGGTAGGAGTAATGGGAATGTTTCTCTCTAGTGGCTCATATCCACCCCTCCCCCCAATGGCTTGAGAGGGCCCAATGGATTTGGATACAGTGGCCACCACAGTGCTAGTGGAAGTTGTGGTAGATAACTGTATTGGTTGAGACCCTGAAGGCGAGCCACCCTTTCTCTTTCTCCTATCCTTCATCCATTCGACCCATTTTTTGGTCCTCTTGATTACCCCTTTTATTAATTCCTCCATATTGTCAATGGTAGGACCTAGGGAAGGGATCAAATCAATGCAAGCATATTTAATTTTCTTTGGATATGTGAATGAGTGCATGTATTGACCATCTCCGTTAACTCTTCCTCATCTATATTGACATTGTACAATTAAATTTCTCTACTATCATTTAGGAGAGGAATCTCTCTCTACTTACATGTTCATTATCAAAGTTTTCCCAATAGTCCTTTAGTGTGGGAACATGCCTGAATACTAAGCCTAAGCGCAAATTATTCTTGATATAATCTATAGGGTCAAACTTTAACCAAATTACCTCATATATTTGTGGCTTGTATTTATCTTTAAAGGCCCTACAAATGTTTTTAGCATTAGAACAAGAGGCATAAATATGCTCCCACCGTGATAGAAAAAGCGATGTTTACCTTCTTAGAAACAGAGCACAAAGTGTTCACTTGCAAATTTTTTTGGGACATCTCGACCAAAATGATCCAATCATCTAGATATATGGATAGATTCCATGGGAATCTATTGAAACCTATGATCCTAATGTAGGAAAATGCCAAGAACTAGATGAAACAACTTCCAAATTGAGTCATGACAGACACGACTTTAGGGGAGAACCACCTTTCTCGACACCCCTACAATATTTGACAAATTCTCATTATGAAGGCATCATTCACCTTCATGAACTCTGCATATCTTTGGTGTACCTACAGGCATGGGTAGAAGTCATATACTTGAAATCCCTCATTGAACTCTTCAATATGTGACAATCCAAGCCATAACTGGATAGTAGAAAAGGCATAGATTAATAGTATGAAGCCAACCAGTTAGATTGTCACTTTTTATTTGGGCCTAGTCTATGTATTATCCTTCAATGCATACTACTTTAGCCAAGTAGCAATAGCACTCCACAAAATTAAGGGAGTCCTCACTTCCCTTGAGCCTATGCAAGAGGATGATAACAGCTAGAATTTCCCTCTTTAGATTGATGTCGTAGAGGGTCTTAGGCACCTTTGTCTTATGACTCTGAGGGATTTGGAACTAGGTGGCTATCATGTCACCTCTCCTTTATGATTTCTTCTCATTGTAGAGAGAGGTTGAATTCTAGAAATTCATATCATTGTATACTTCTCTCATTGAGAATCGAAAAAAATTGTGAATGATGTCCAAGTCAAGAGTGAGAAACACCTCATTGTCTGGGATCCTAATTTGATGGGTGTCTGGGTCATAATGGGAAATGCATTCAAGGATTAACTTTGGCACCTACACCACCAATGGAAAACTCACTACCTCTACTACACCACTTTCCTTCAACCTCTTGGTGATGGAATGGATAGGGTCTACTTGCAATCTCCTATCCAGGTCACTGATATCATAGAAAGACAATTGGGTATTAGTCAGACTTTTTAATGTGCAGTCAATCCCATTTAGATGATCATATCTGATGAACTTAGAAGTTACATTTGAGAATTTATAGAAATTTTAGAACTTAGTTCCTTTGTGAAAATTAAAAAATGGCCATTGAGAATGAGATGATGCAGAAGTGCAAACAAATCTTTCTTTATAGATTTTGGTTTTATAATTGTTAGCTGGAGTTTCTCACACCTCATGGGTGAGGTAATTCACATTAAATTTAGAGAATAATTTTGAGGTTAATGATTAGATTTGACTTACATGTGAGGATTAATGGGAAAACGTGATGCCAATCATGTCCTATCTATACAAGCTTTCCTTTATCAGTCAAATCTCTTCCAAATACTACATTCTTAAGTGAACGAAACCAAAACCTTTGATTTTCCCATTTCATTTTGATACTAAGGAGAGTATTAGCTTCTGCTGGGCTTGAAACTACAACTTCCCACATGTCAACACTATGTTGGTGCACATGAGAAGCCATTTGGTTACTTTTTCATGGCTATTGATTTTGTGCACTTTCCCTTTATTGTGGAGATTTCTGAAAAGAAATTCTCCTCAAGCATACACCTTGATAGAATCTCTGCTAAAATATTCTTCGCACTTCAGATATCCACTTTACCATAGGGTTAATTCATATTCATGAGGGATCACATAGAAAGTACTTCTCCTCCAAATAGAAAAGAAGTGTGACAGGGGAAACCTTGAACATCCTCTTCATGAAGTGATATTAAAGGACTTAGATTATTTTCTAATTAGGGGGAGCAAGGGGAGCCTATGAATATTCTAAGGGAAGGACAATCTAATTAAAAATATCCACACTCACACCCAACTCTATTAATTTCTACACACAACAAGCATGGAGCAGTAGACATATTGGAATCCTAAAAACCTATAAAAAGGGAGAAAGGGGAAATCAATGAGAAGAGGTTTGGGCCAAAACCTGACTTTTGGTCTTCAACTATTTGTGAAATGCAGGTTTGGTAAAAACTTGCTTGAGACAACTAGGAGGGGAAAAATCTTAAAAGGTGTGACTTAAAATAGGGCAAGAACTGACTCTTATTGGGAACTTATGATGCTATGCAAGGTAGGAGGATCTCCAAAGGAGATGTCCTAGCCCCCAAAAAATAACCACACAGTGGAAACACAACAATACAAGATCTGCAACTAAATCACAACTCTTTATTCATAAAATAACTGATTACATGCAATATGCCAGGCTGTAAGGCCTTCTTGGTTATGACCAAATACAAAGCAAGTAATAGTTTTGTAAGATCCCTTAAGATCCAGTCCAAACCCTAGCTAGCCTAGATGCACAACTGGATAAGAACACCAAGAAGAATCTACACTAGTACACTCAGGTCCACCAAGAAATCCTCTTGTTCTCAAGCCTCAACTACTAGCCATGCTCACAAATTCACAACTCCACCATAATCCTACTGTAACTACCTTACATTCAGTGCTTTGTCCACAGAATTAGGAAAAATTGCCCTTCAGCTACTCCGCACTGAACTCATGATCCACTCCTCTAAATGACTAAATATCTAAAGACTCCTGAAGGCCCCCTACTTATACCCAACTAAGCCAAAATTTGGCCCAATTCATTACATATTAAATTAATTCCTAACATTAAATATATGTTGAGCCACAACTTGGCTACAACATAAATTAAATACCCAAAGTCAGTTAAACAAGAATTAAATGCCAAAAATTGGCTCATTGATAACTCGACACCTATAAGAACCAAGATCAGACCGAGTGTTAGAGAAATCAATCCAAGCATTAACCAAACTAGAAGCATTTCCGAGCTCCTAGTGCATGCCAAGCTCCTAGTATCTTCTAAGCAATCGACACATGTTGAGAAACCAATACATGTCGAGTACATAGAAGATCTCAAGCTACAAAAGATGCCAAGCTCCAACAATGACCAAGCCCCCTTCAATATCTGAGCACCTTAGCCAACATGTCACCCAAAAGTGACCGAGCACCACTCCTTCTTCTTTGACTAAGCACCAAGCCTATGCACCAAGCCCATTCGGTTAATCCTCCATTCAAGAAACACCATAGAGATGATCGAGCACATCCAAATTTCCATAAAAATACCGAAATCTTCAGGAACCTCAAATTCCCCAGGATCAGACTCCCAGGGTATAAAGAAAAGTGTGTCCCACACTTTGATGCCCAATGAAAATAAACAACCATCTTCATCTTCACCAAAGGTTTCCAATTTAATAGGGACAAGAAAACAAACATGCAAATCATCCATATCTGCATCATTCTATCAAACACCAGAATCTCAACCATCCAATGAACATGCTCACTCCTAGGAACAAATTGAAGAAAATACTTCATAAAAAAAACTTCATTCACATTAGAAACTAGTAAATCCACACCAAAAACAAAGAAATAAACATCAGAAACAACATGTAACTCCTCAAAAACATACAACAAACTGTCAACACCAACAATCTCATTGCTCACAGCAAGATGCTTCGCAACATACAACTTACCACCAATAGCAACTGGATCATCCATGACCAACTGCTCTGCAATTTCCATGTCAGTCTCAACTAACTATCCATTAAAACCAACCTCCATCCCATCATCAAGAAGGTTAGAAATATCCTTAGAAACAAGCTCCAGTTGCTCTATAGGTTTTGTATCAGATTCCACAAATTGATCGGCAGAACCAAACTCTTCTATCTCAACCTTGCTATGCCATCTCCTCTCTCAAACAAGTCTTCTAATTGGCCAAAAACATCTCTTTTAGATCAGTAGAATCCTACTCCATAGACATCAATGGAATGCCCTCCTCATCCTATCCTTAACTCGATTAGTCAAACTAGCTTCAAATCGAGAAGACACCTCGTTAGCTCCATCAACCAAACTAGCTTCAAACTGAGAAGATATCTCAAAAAGCCTCCTCTCCACCACATCATGGAGGCTCACAATCATCTTAGGGTTCAATCCTCTTAGAGCAATCTTCGAAGATCTTTGTAAAATCTTTGCAACAAATTAGAAATAGATCAATCTCCTCCAACAAGTTCAACCTTCCATCTTTGCATCCATTGATCCATACATGCCCAACACACAGAAAATGCCAAGCTACAAAAGACATTGAGCTCCAACAATGACTGAGCCCCCTTCAATGGTTGAGCACCTTGTTCGACACTTCACCCAAAAGTGATTGAGTACCGATCCTTCGAACGAGTCCATTCAGTCAAGTCTCCAACTGAGAAACACCATAGAGATGACCGAGCACCTCTAGCTTTCCATAAAATTGCCTGAATCTTCATGAACCTTACATGCCCCTACATCAACTTAGGCATGCGTGTACCTATGAGAGGGAGATAAACATATCTAATTTCACAAAAGGAAGGGTAAGATGCAACAAAGAAGAACAAGGAAATAAATGCAACAAAGAAAGTAGGAGAAAACAACTGACCTACTATGATACATTGCACCCACTTCACTTTAGATTTGGTAGAGCTTCAAGTCTTGATCATTATAGGACAATGCTAAGAATTCTCTAGTTAGATATGCTAGCTTGGAAGAATTGTGCTCATTCACTTGGTGTATCTTGAATGACCCTTCTATAGGCTCCCAAGCTTAGAACACATCCCTTTCATCTCCCATCTATTACCATAATAGGACCAAATCACCTTCTATGAACTTCCAGGGCCTTGCCTTTTCTCAAAGAGACTCTTCACTCACATTTAACATTGTATGATCATATCTACCATCTCCTCTTTTTATTCCTCTAGTTGGGTTAGGTATATTGTTCTTTTCTCTAGGCTATCTCATAAAGTGTCATCCTCCACTACAACCTGCAACTTAGAAAATGATAGCTCGAGAGGTAGATGAAGATTAGCTTCTGTCCATAAAGCCTCACACAACTTCTTGTGCTAGCTCCTTTGGCTATTATATACAAGTTGCTTCATGATTTTCACTAGGTTCTTATTTCTTGACTTAGCCTACTCATTTCCTTGTAAGAAATAATTAGATGAGTGACTCAAATGGATCCCTTATTCATAGAAAAATTCAATGACCTTTGGTGAGGAAAAGTATGTAGCATTATCCATAACCAACTTTAATGGGACTCCAAATCTCACTAGTATGTTCTCTTTTAGGAATTTACACACTGCCTTTGAGGTCATTTTCTTGGTGGGCTTTGCCTCCACCCACTTGGTGAAGTAGTTAGTCATAGTTATGATATAAGTGTGACCCAAACTAGAAAGTGTATTGATTAATCCTATGAAATACACTCCCCATTTTTGAAAGGACCTTCTATTACGATCAGCTTTACCAAAAAGGCAACCAACTAAGGCTTTCCAATGAACATTTTACATTTCTCACACTACACTACCTGCTTGTGGACATCTTTGAGCATTCCCAACCAATAATAGCATTGCCTTAATATATTGAAGGTCATAACAAAAGAGGAGTAGTGCTCATTACACACTTCATCATGAAAGGCTTAGAGTAATTTATCCTACTGTGGATTATCTATGCATTGAAGGAATGTTCCATCAATCGCCTTTTGTAGAGCCAATCTTCCTAGATCACATATTTTGTTTCCTTCATTTTGAGATCACTTTTTTTTTTTGTGGGTAAGGCCACCTGGAAATTCTCCAGATGTAAGAAAATAAGCTATATTGGAGAACTTGGGATCTTGGAGGTTTACCATTTGTACTTAAGACTCTCTTCCATCCTCCCCTTCTGCAAAACCTTCTGTAATTGCCTGGTAAAACTATCTCCTTGGACTAGCTTGGTTGGCTTGATTTCAATGTCCTATTCTTTGAATTTGGCTACCCATGCTCCTCAGGTATTGCATCCCATGTCTTTCTGTATGAGGATACTCTTTAATGCAAACTCGATTACATACATGGTAGCATGAGAGTGAAGCATATAGAACTTAAAATTCTTCAAGGCTCGCACTACTACATATGCTTCTTCTCCACCTATGAGTATTTGATCTCATGATCTTTGATTAGAATGCTCATAAATGCTATGGGAGCTTGTACTCCTTTTTTATCTTGTTGCTCATAAATGATAAATTCCTTACTATAATCTTGGTGAACTAAGACAGGGGCTTTTGGAATAGTGCCCTTGATGCTCTCAAATTATTGTTTACTTGGACCACTCCATTTGAAGTTCTGGCTCCCTTTCATCATGTCCATAATACACTTAGTGATATAAGAGAAGTCTGGGAGGAATCTCCTCAAGAATTTAACTTGCCTGAATAAGGAATTGAGCCTTGTTTTGGTGGATAAGAGGCTTAATTTTTGGATAGCTCAAACTTTCTCAAGGTCTATTCAAATTCCCTCCTATGATACTAAATGCTCGAGTTACTTTTCTTCCATGACGCAGAAGATATACTTCTTCAAATTTAGCAGATTCCTATTTTCCCAACATATTTGAAACACTTTACCACAATCTCTCAGGTGATCCTTCCTATTCCCAAAGAATACCGTCAAATCATATAAGTATATGATAATTATCTTATCTTTCAAGTCACCAAATATCTTGTCCATAGTTCTATGGAAGGTGGCACCTACATTGATCAAACCAAATGACATTCAATTGTACACAAACATTCCCCATGGTGTGGTGAAGGCACATAATGTTGGTTTCCTTCTACTTCAATTTGGTCATAACTGGAGAAACTATCTAGCACGGACATCATCTCTAACCTAGTCACTATTTACAAGTGATCCATGTTGGGAAGATCATAGATGTCTTTGAGAGACGCATGTTTGAGATTTCTAAAGTCCACTCAAATCCTTACCTCTCCATTTTTCTTACTTATAGGGATGATGTTCACAATCCATGTAGAATTATGGTTTGGATAAATAATTTTGGCTTTGGACATTTTATCTACCTCTTAGGAAATGGCATTGGCTACCATGGGATTGTAGTTTCTCTATTTCTGGCAGAAGGGTGTCACATCTAGCTTAAGAGGAATCTTGTTCTTGAACATTCCATCCATGAAAATTTTCAAGTCTTCATATCCCCAAAAGAATACATCTTGATAAGCTCAGAGTAGTTCATTTTCCTTTGCTCTTTCTTTTGTGGTATAAAACTTTCCAATGTTAATAATCTTTGGATTGAGTTGATCTTTGATATTTAGACCATTGTGCTCTCTGGTGGTTTAATCTTTGTCATTTCTCTTCTTTTGAATATAGGCATCGTGTCTATTACAAAGCTTCTCAAGAGAAAATAGGCGAGGAGGAATATTTTTACCTTTTAATTGAATAATACCCTATTCCAAACCCTTCTTGTTGTCTGGGGAGAAATCATAGTTCATACTTTATATGCCTTTGAAGTACCACCTAGCGAACACCTTAGTGCTTTCCAAGAACAACTGGATCTTTTGATCATTTCAAACACTTTCCATCACTCCACATTGTCATGCACATTAGGGAAGAAGAGAACTTCTACATTGTAGTTCTGGTCCTTGAAAACTAGGTACAAAAGGAGAAAATATTCTAACACAACTAGAGATTGTACCCTCAAATTTTGATATCTGGGAATGGCTTCAATGGAGAAGGCCTCAAATTCTTCAATATTATCCCACACACAATTTTTCTAATTCCTTAGCCTATGATTCTTGATTGTATATAGCTCCCAAACCTATTTAACTATAATATCCACATCTCCAAGGGATCTAATAACTTTCACTCCTTTCTCTTTGGAAATTGCTATTCCCAACAAAAATGCTTTATACTCAACTATGTTATTGATATTTAAAATTCTAACTCATAGGAAAGGTTGTCCTTTTCTTCTCCAGGGGAGATTAGCATGATGCCTACTCCAAAACTAGTTGATGCACAACTATCTTCAAATTCAAGTATCTGCATACACGAACCATTGGGTGGTTATGGTTCTTCTTCAACCATAGGCAATTAATTGAAAATCATATAGTTTCTAAACTCTAGCTTCTGATATAAGGTTTGAGCTTTAGGATCATTGAACTTCATTACTATGTATTTTACCTTCTCTTCCAATTGTAGTTTTTTTTTCTTGTTACTAATTGGAATGATCGTGTGAGACCAATCCAACTTGATCTTGCCACCCATGTCTCTAAAAATAATTCTACTTAACAAAATTCCATAACTGTCCATAATATTTACCACTAAGATGACAAGTTTCAATCTTTTGGCTGGATTGGCGACTAGAGCAACCTACACATCTTTGATCTAGCTGACCAATGGGACTTTCTTGGAATCCATTGAGTAACAACGACCAAAATTTTTTGGTCAAAGAAAGCCCAAGAGAACATGCCACAATTGTTGGCATTATATTATCAGAAGTTCCTAAGTCAATTATACAATTACTCAACTTATGCCCATTGATAAACAATGGTACATATAATGGGTCATGTTATTTTCCCTAGAGAGGTATCTAAGACATGCAACTCATTTTATTGGAATAATTCTATTAGGGGGGGGGTGGGTGGGGGGGGAGGCTCTTCCTTAGATGAAGGACCTAAACATGCATTAAAATCATTATTACTTCCTTTACAATATTCTACCAATTTCTAGAGTTCCACAAGATTTTATTTTAAGTAGTTCAGTGGGGATATTTGTAAACAAGCATATTTACAAAATTGAACTATATCAAAGGAGCTTGAGATCTTACCCATTTGTGTAATATGGGGTGATGAATTTATTGGGCCCACCACTTGAGTGTAATTTCTTGTAGATACATTATTCTATGGTTTTGTAGAGGTAGTCAAGATTTTGTTCTTCTAGCTTCTCATCGACATGGATAATAGTGTCCCATCTAGAGTGGCAAATCAATCACCTCCCTTTTCCAAATCTGATTCATACTACAAGTAAAATTTTCTAGAGTCACCATTAGGAGATGAAACATCTTCACATCTAGGAGCATCTCTGGCTAGATTATTTGTAGTGCTCATCTGTATATACCTCATCATCTCAAGATAAATTTCCCCATCATGGTTAATGGTAAGGTGGAACACACACATGTTCCCCTTTCTAGGTGGTTCTTCGATAGCTAGCCTTTTTTGTAACAAGGGTAGTGACACCATATTAACCTCATGATTCTTCCTTAAGATGTCATGATAAGGCTATTAAAAAGAAGAACCAGGTTTAGAGATTTCTCTCTTTAACACGATCATATTGTTTGAGAGTGTCTACAACATGGCTTTTGAGTTACTTGCATTGCCACTACTTGCTTCAGTTTGAATCTCCTGTTTCCACTTCTTGGTTGAAATAATATCATCCTCTATCTCAATTGTTGTGCTTTGGGCTGCCACTAAGTCAGCCATGTGAGCTCTTCTAAGATTGAAGCTTATACATGGGGGCATATCTCCTAAGAAAAAGGTTTTATGATTTTCAAAAGTAGGCCATTTGGTTGCTAGAATTTGATTGATGATCTTATTTAAGTTTTCCATGAATTCCTATATGCTAATAAGTGGCTCCTTAATGTGTGTGAGTTGGGCCAACAATTTGTGCTCGTCATTTGTGCTCTTGAATCATGCCTAAAAGCACTATCTCATTCGACCCAACTAGTGACACATGCTGATTATAAGTGTTGAAACCAGCCCACTACATGGTCTACCAAGGTTTCTAAAAACAACCTTACAACCACATCCTCATGATGGAGGGCTACCATACTATATTCCATAAAGAAAAAGGCAATGTGCTCTTCGATTGATACTTTTCCATCTCCACTGAACTTGGGAAACTTCTTCTTGGATGCTCATGAAAAGTCATTATTTATAGCTAGGTGGAGGGTAATGTGGTGTTTCCCCATGGTACTATCATTACTCTCAATAGGTTGAAAGGAACAGGTCAAAAATTGACCATTTATGGTGCGACACTTTTGTGTAGAGTTAGAGCCTGTCAAGTTGAACTTGTAGTATTCTAGGCTTTCAGGGGTGAAGTAGTCTTGCTTCGATTCTGACAAGTAGGTTTCCTCGTCAAGAAGCTCACTTTCTAAATATCTTAAAGGATGACATATATCCCTCCTTTCTCCTTAGCACCTTGCCAAAAAAATCCATGAGTGTGGAATTAGATTTTTTGAGCTCTTTGAAGACCAAATATTTCTCTTTGCATCATTTTACACTTCTAGTGTATTCAGACTCCAGGGTGGAAGGATTTTTTCTATTTTGAGAATCTTTTGGAAACATTGAATTTATGGTGCTTTACTACTGAACCCACTTTTTTCCCTGGAGGAATCTATCCCACTTCTCGACTATGGCTTCTTCTCTTTCCAGGGCTTGACTTACTCTCATGATTCTTCCTTAAGACGTCATGATAAGGCTATTAAAAAGAAGAACCAGGTTTAGATATTTCTCTCTTTAACACGATCATCTTGTTTGAGAGTGTCTACAACATGGCTTTTGAGTTACTTGCATTGCCACTACTTGCTTCAGTTTGAATCTCATGTTTCCACTTCTTGGTTGAAATAATATCATCCTCTATCTCAATTGTTGTGCTTTGGGCTGCCGCTAAGTTAGCCATGTGAGCTCTTCTAAGATTGAAGCTTATACATGGGGGTATATCTGCTAAGAAAAAGGTTTTATGATTTTCAAAAGTAGGCCATTTGGTTGCTGGAATTTGATTGATGATCTTATTTAACTTTTTTCATGAATTCCTACATGCTAATAAGTGGATCCTTAATGTGTGGGAGTTGGGCCAACAATGTGTGCTCTTGAATCATGCCTCAAAGCACTATCTCATATCAACCCAACTAGTGACACATCTTGATGGTAAGTGTTGAAACCAGCCCACTACATGGTCTACCAAGGTTTCTAAAAACAACCTTACAACCACATCCTCATGATGGAGGGCTACCATACTATATTCCATAAAGAAAAAGGCAATGTGCTCTTCGATTGATACTTTTCCATCTCCACTGAACTTGGGAAACTTCTTCTTGGATGCTCATGAAAAGTCATTATTTATAGCTAGGTGGAGGGTAATGGTGGTGTTTCCCCATGGTACTATCATTACTCTCAATAGGTTGAAAGGAATAGGTCAAAAATTGACCATTTATGGTGGGACACTTTTGTGTAGAGTTAGAGCCTGACAAGTTGAACTTGTAGTATTCTAGGCTTTCAGGGGTGAAGTAGTCTTGCTTCGATTCTGACAAGCAGGGTTCCTCGTCAAGAAGCTCACTTTCTAAATATCTTAAAGAATGACATATATCCCTCCTTTCTCCTTAGCACCTTGCCAAAAAAATCCATGTGTGGAATTAGATTTTTTGAGCTCTTTGAAGACCAAATATTTCTCTTTGCATCATTTTACACTTCTAGTGTATTCGAACTCCAGGGTGGAAGGATTTCTTCTATTTTGAGCATCTTTTGGAAACATTGAATTTATGGTGCTTTACTATTGAACCCACTTTTTTCCCTGGAGGAATCTATCCCACTTCTCGACTATGGCTTCTTCTCTTTCCAAGGCTTGGCTTACTCTTCTATAATCTTCAATACTTCTCCTCAATATCTAAGTCAAAGTATTCAACTATCCAAAAATATTTTTTGTTCACCATGAAAACCCAAGTTGGGTTTAAGGACCAAGACTACGCCTTCATGAGGACGTGCCATATTTGCTCATAGTATAGGAAGGACCAATACTACTAACTATTTTCCCCCAATGAAGTCACCAAAAACTGTTGGTTAACAATTTGTTCTCCCTCTTCTTCAATTGAAATCTCTTCTCTCTAGCCCAATGGGTGAATAAATTTTTTCTATCAATAGATGGAAAGGTTGTCATTTTTTTCTTTCTTCTTCTTTCACTCTTCTCTGAATTTTAAAGATAAAACTCCTTTCTAGAAATATTCACAATGATTTTTTTTATCCTACTCTAGAAATGGGTATGCTCTTAACCAAAGAGAAAAATAGGTTCTTATTGAGTTTTCCACCTCAATGAAAGACCTAGGATAGTTTTGAATCTCTAGTTCAACTGCCTTTACTACCATGTGAGTAGTAAAACACCTTTCTACACTTTATCTATCAACTCCTACATGCATTTTAATTACATGAGATTTTGCATGTAGCTAAACTAAAAATAATTTCTTCTATCTTCTTCACTAACTCATAAACCTTCTTTAATTTTTTTTTGGCCCTCACCATAGTCTCTCTTTTGAATTTGAGAAATTGTATCTAGCAAGATAGAGGCTGATCTCAATTCTTCACAATGCCTACGATGAGAGCATTCTTGACCTTCATGCTCATGACTTCATGTAACACAAACACGAAGTCTTTTTGAATCTCTATATCTATGTTGAAGGACTCAAGATCACTATACATGATCTCTTTCAATTTTACAACCCTTATACAAAGGGCACCCAATTTATCGATCAAGGGAAGGCCCCTTACCTTCATATCTTCGAGCCACTCACACCCAATCTGGCCAAAATGCTACTCTTCTTGAAGCTTGGTGAGTAGGGCCATGTTTTCTTCTTTAGAGGGATCAAAAGGCCTTGAATAAGATGACTTCCCTATTTGACTAGTGAGTGGAGTGAAAAATTGCCAAAGGTGTCGATCAATTCCTTATTAACGACCTTGAGTTGGGCTTTGGAAGTCTTTAGTTCTCCAACTCCTCATCTACATCTTGATTGAGGAATCTCCACATCCTAGCTTTAGTGTTATGGCTTGAGGGCCCCCTGCCATGTTGTTGGATGGTGAAATTTGATGGGGGAAATTAACCAAGTTCCTGTTGGTCTTCATGTGAGCTAAATCCATAATGAAATTTCCCTTCTTGACATCTTTTCCTAGGGTTGCCAATGCATGAGCCTTCTTTTCCTTTCACAATAGGTGTTTGCTTCACAACTTGGGTGACCAGATCCTTTGGAGATTATACTTCTTCTATCCTCTTTCTTTTCCTCTCATGTGTGTTCTCCAACCACAACTTTGAGGTAAGAACATTGAGAGAGGTTTGCAAAGTTGTTGCATCAAAAAGTTTCCTCAACATGGGAGGAGTGCCTATATTCTTGGAAGAAAAAGGAAAAATAATTGTTTGAGTAGAAGAGTAGTGACAGGGATGTTACCTTGAATATCATGCTACGCTTGAGGTGTCTCTTGTGGTGGCGGGACTCCATCAAGTCCATCATTAGTTTGTTCTCCGTCTAAGACATCCAAGTTAATCATTAAGACACATGTATCTTTGTCCTTTGCACCCTTTTTCCTTTCTTCCTTCCCTTTTCCTTAGCTTTTGTAGGCTCCCCTATTAAGCCTATGATGGATACTGAGCCCCCTCCATAGGTAGGAGTGTTAGGGATGTTCTCCTCTAGTGGCTTGTCTCCACTCCCTCCCCCAACGGTCTGAGAGGGCCCCATGGATGTGGATACAATAGCTACCATGATGCTAATGGAAGTTGTGGAAGATGATAGTGCAAGTTGAAACCCTGAAAGTGAGCCACCTATTCTCTTTCTCCTAGCCTTCATCCATTCCACCCATTTTTCAGTCCTTTTGATTACCTTGTCTATTAATTCCTCCAGATTGTCAATGACATGGCCTAGGGGAGGTGTCAAATCAATGGGAATATCTTTAATTTTTTTTAGATATGTGGAGGATTGCATGTATTGACCATCGTCCTCAAATCCTTCCACATCTATACCAACTTTGTAAAATTTTACTTGCTCTACTGTCATTCAAGAGCAGAATCTTTCTCTACTTACACGTTCATCAAAATAGTTTTCTCAATAGTCTTCTAGCATAGGAACATGCTTGAATCTTGAGCTTAACTACAAATTGTTCTTGATATAATCTACATGATCAAAATTTAACCGAATTACCTCATATAGTTCTAGCTTTTATTTCTCTTCAAAGAACTTGAGCATGTTTTTAGCATTAGAATGGAAGGCACATGGTTACAGTTCCAATATGATAAAAAAAGGGATGCCCACCTTCTTAGCATTCAAGTGTAAAGTGTTCACTTGCAAAATTTCTAGCGCATCTCGGCCAAAATGATCTTGTTGTACTTAGGTATCTTCCATGGGAATCTATCCAAACTTGTGATCCTAATTTAGTCGATAGGCTATTTGTGGGAACTTTGTTCCCAGAAATTAAATTTTTGACAAAAAATTTGCAAGTTGGCTGAAAAAGTTGTCAATTTGGCTGAAAATTTGAAAATCCTTCCTGTTAATTATTTACCGGCCATTTTTTAATCTCCCTCCACTTTTAACTCTTGTTTTGATATTTATTAGTTGTTATCTCCACTTTTAACTATTGTGATATCCACATTAGCTCATGTTGAGATCTATTCATTTAACTTTTGATTTTTAAAATTGATTTAAATTTTATTTTTAAAATTATTTAAATTATTTTATATTAGTTTTATTTTTTCTTTAAATATTATTTTTTTCGTTTCTATAATTTATTTAGTCAATAGAATATTTGTTAGACTTTTTTTTTGTATTTCTCTTATTAATTTTTCATAATAGATTTTTTTATGGGTTTTTTTAATGATTTTTTTTCATATTCGATAAATTTAATTTAAATAAATAATATTTATTAATCTATTTAAAATATTTTAGTAAATATTATGTTATTTAAATTAAAAATTATTAATAATTTAATTTGTTCACATAAGATTATATTTTAAATATCCACTTTTAACTATTGTTTTTCTTTTCTTATTTATTTAAAAAATAATTACTTGTGATCTCCACATTAGATTATGTTGTGATCTCTATTTATAAAACTTTTGAATTTTTAAATTGATTTAGGTTTTAGTTTTTAAATTACTTTAAATTATTATTTTTATATTAGTTTAGTTTTTTCTTTAAATATTTTGTTTTAAGTTTCTATAATTTATTTAGTATATAGAATATTTGTTATAGATGTTGCTATTTTTCATATATTTTTTTATATTTCTATTATTAATTTTTCATAATAAATTTTTTGATGGTTTTTTTTTAAATGATTATTTTTTCATATTTGATAAATTGAATTTAATTGTAAAATCTTGAAATTATTGAACACGTTTCTTAAGCAATATTCAAATTTCGTAAATATTGTAAATTATATATATATATATATATATACATATATATATATATATATATATATACATATATATATATATATATACATATATATATATATATACATATATACATATATATATATATATACATATATACATATATATATATATATACATATATACATATATACATATATACATATATACATATATACATATATATATATATACATATATACATATATATATATACATATATATATATATATACATACATATATATATATATATATATATATATATATATATATATTTTAATCTTCAACTTTTTTATTTTTGTATTTTCATTTTTAAAAAACTTATATTTACATTATTTAATGTTCATTCTACATTTTTCTCTTAAATCTCATCTCCTATTGGCGCACTCGTTGCATGTACAAAAACATGCGACTGCTAGTGTAGGAAAATGTTTAGACCTAGATGAAACAACTTTTAAATTGAGTCAAAAAAGATAAAAATTCAGGAGAGAACTACCTTTCTAGACACCCCTGCAATGTTAAAAAAATCATCATTGTGAAGGCATCATTAACCTTTGTGAACTCTGCATAGCTCTAGTGTAGTTGCAGGCATGGGTAGAAGTCATACACCTAAATATCCTCGTATAACTCTTCAACATGTGACAGTCTAGGCCACAATTTGATAGTAGCAAGATCATGGATTAAGTATGAGGACATATAAAACTTCTTTTGGGCTTTCACAGTCTGAAGCCAACTAGTTAGATTGTCATTCATTATTTGTGCCCAGTCTACGTATTCTCCTTCAATGCATAATACTTGATCCAATTATAAATAGTTCTCCACAAAATTAAGTGAGTCCTCATTCCTCTTGAGCCTATGCAAGAGGACAAGAATATCAATAATTTCCCTCTTTAACTGGTGTTGTAGAGGGTCGTAGGCACCTTGCTTTTGTGACTCCGAGGGGTCTGGAACAAAGTGGCCATCATGTCACCTCTCCTTGCTGATTTCTTCTCATTATAGAGAGAGGTTGAATTTAAAAAAAATGGTTCTACACTTCTCTTGTCAGCAATCAAAAATAGTTCTATAGGAGTCTTGGTTGAGACTGAGAAACACTTTGTTGGGTACTAATTTGATGGGTGTCTAGGTCATAGTGGGAAGTTCATTCAAGAATTAACTTTGGTGCCTGCACCACCACCAAAAACACCTATCGCCTCTTCTAAGCCAATTTCCTTCAACCTCTTGGTGATGGGATGGATAGGGTTTCCTGTAATCTCTTATGCAACTCACTAAGATCATAGAAACATAGCTGGGTATCTAGCAAACTTTTCAATGTGTAGTCAATCCTATTCAGATTATCATATCCAATGAACTTAGAAGCAATGCCCTATAACTTATAGAAACTATATCACTTATTTTCTCTCCAGAAATTAAAAATGGTCATTGAGAATGAGATGACGAGGAAACACAAACACATATTTCTTTATAGATTTTGTCTTTATGATTATTAGATGGAGTTTATTACACCGCATGAGTGAGGCTATTCACTTTAAATTTAGATAATCCTTTTGAGGTTAACCATCTAATTTGAATTAAATGCAGGGATTAATGGACAAAAATGATGTTAGACACATCCTATATGTACAAACTTTCCTTTATCAATTATATCTCCTCTAAATCATGCCTTCTTAAGTGAATGAGTATTGGCTTCTATTGGGATAAAAAATATAACTTCACAGATGTAAAGAATATGTTGGGTTTATTGGAGAAGCCATTTGGTTTCTTTTTCATGACTATTGATTTCATGCACTTTCCCTTATTGCAGAGATCGCAAAAAAGAATTTTTCCTTGAGCATATGCCTTAATAGAATCTTCATTAGAATATTCTTCACACTTCAGAAATCCACCTTTCTGTGGGGTTAATTCATAGTTATGCAAGATTGCACAAAAGTGCTTCTCCTCCAGATGGAAAATAAGTGGGAGAGGGGAAATCCCAAACTACTTCTTTATGAAATAATATTAAAGGAATTTGATTATTTATTCACTGGGGGTGGGGGAAGGGGGACGAGGATTGGAATCTTATGACTCTTCTAAGGGAAGGACACAATCTAAGTTGAAAATCTTTGTGCGCCCACCCAACTCGAGTAATTTGTGCACACAAGAAGAAAGGAGAAGCAAACACATTGGAATCCTAAAAATCCACACAAAGGGAGAAAGGGGAAACCAATGCGAAGAGGTTGAGCCAAAACCCAACTTTTGGACCTAAATTATTTTTGAAACGCGGACTTGGTAAAAATGTTCTTGAGGCAACTAGGAGGGGAAGAAACTTAAAAGGTGGAACTAAAAATAAGGAAACACCTTGTCAGCATCAAATTTACAAATCTCAATGAAGTGTAAGGTATTTGAAGAAAGAGACCTGTGTATATTCTTTCCCAGTGTTCAATTATGCAAATAATTTAATTGAACTTGTACTAAATAACTGCACAAAGAATATATGACAACTTATGAATGATTGCATGCAAGAGAAGCTCCAACATGGTGAGAACTACAATGAACTCTTATCATGAATTAATTTGAGTTTATATCCATACTAGTATGATGTAAACACAAGTCATATAAGGAAACACTATCAAGGTCATGATGAGTTTTGGGGACATAGTTAAATAATTCAATTATCCCACATTATTCAAGTTTTCCATTGGAGTTGCAAGAACATAGATATTTAGGTCATTTGAGAGAAAAATCTAAGTTACTAAATGAATAACTCCAACTAGATAAAATAAATAGTATTCTCTTAGGTCTTCCTATGGAAATAAAATTTCTCAAAAGTTATATTCAAGCTACATTCTCAATGCAATATTTTATTTATAATTTGAACAATGATAAGTTGGGTCATTAATTCCAACTAGAGGCTTTTCACAAGATGAAGAAAACACACAAACGAACCTCTTTTACATTAATTTTGTAGAAGTTATCATTGATATATTTCATTGTACTCTTAGCCATTTCAAACATTTTTTTAAGGTGCTCCTATTTTATTACATAGATGATCTTGTATCTAAATGCATTATTATTTTAGCAGGTCTTGTTTACAAATAATAAAGAATTTATTTTCTCCTAGGATGATTATTTTCATGTTTGTACACGAATCCTTATTCTCTCACAAAATTCATAGAACTATTTATATGGAATGGTAAAAAAATCTCATGTTGAAATTGGTAGACTGTAAGCTAGATATAATTAAGGTTCTTTTGGATATCTAACAAAAATAATTTAATATCCAATTATATTAAAAAATTGAATTCTAAGAAATCAAATTCATTTACTAGAGCTAAACAATAATATAGTAATGAGATGCCTCATAGGATTTAGATCAAGCATGTGCATAGAGATTCATGAGCTCTTGGTGAAATCCCTCCCAACTTATGACATATACTATATGTTAACCCACTTCTATGATCCAAGCATGGTGATGACATACAATCTTTGGAATGCTTAAGAATTAAACAAAAAATAAAATCAATTTGTATTAGAAACATCCAAAATAAGTTGCTAAGCCAAAATATACCTAAATATATGTTGTGATAGATTAAAAGTGAGAGATAATATGCGATGAATAATTCAAGATAAGTGGAGAAGTCTGAAAAATAATTCAAGATAAATCCAATTGTCTAAGTCATAGTGAATGTGATAAGTTGTCCCTTCTCCCTTTTTACAGTTAAAATAAAGAAATCACTCTCCCCATAGTCACAAATATGTTTGATCCAATTCCTAGAACAATCATGTCATCCTAAGAGAGACAAAGAAGAAGTTTATGTATGGGTAATGAATCTAATTATAAGGAATTAATTTTTGAGAAAATGCTATTACCACTATAAGGTATTTTTGACACGCCCTTCCATTTTCCATAATAATGTAGTTCTCTCAATCTATCATGTACCTTGTATTTCTACTAATTTATCTTCCAACTTTTCTAGTTGCAATAGGTCAACCCAATATGTTGTAACTCTCCTATAACCTCCTAATAGTTAAGATGATATTATGGTTGTTAATACTTGCTTATATGCATAATTAAGTAAAGGATATAAGTATATTTAATAAGAAAAAAAATGATATTATGCTAGGTAGTATGACATAAACTGTGTATGTGTACGAGCTTTCTCAAACTAGGAGTTGCACACCCTAGATGGTAACTGTCATGTCCCCTTTTCAAATAATTAAAAATAATAATCTTTGCTAAGGCAGGCAGGCCCAAAAAGGTGAAGTTTCGGAAAAAGGGGATAATCTTTGGAAGCTAATGGACTAATAAATGAAAATTATTATTAAAATATGTTTTATTAACCCCTCTTGGATGTGAGTTAGGGTTATGCCCTCTTTTAAGGGGTTTGGAGGCATTTTGGGCTCATTCCAGAACTTGATTTCGCTCATTTCTTTGTTGTTCTTCAGAGGCTGCGAAACCTATGGAGAAGGAGACCCAAGAATGGGATTTTTTAGGTTTTTAGGAAGTCTAAGGATGGGATTTTGAAGACATTCCATGTGCATGCTCATGCAGAGTTTGCCTTTGTGCTGAACAGTGCAGATTTGCGAGTTTTCGAGTGTGTTTTTTGCAAGAGTTTGGTGTTTCCGATTGAGTATTTCATATCAGTTTGGGTTTCTGCTGTATTTCAGAATTTTAGATGTTGAAATAGAGCCAAATATATGTATTTGGTCATGATTATACTTCTGTGATAGATTATTAGTGTTTTTGTGGTGTTTTCAGGCTATTCTGTGTTGTTTTCAGGAGCCCGATGAGCATTGTTTTTATCCTCCGTTTGGGAGTTGTTGTGTAAATGTTATATAGATCTAGAAATGTCATTTTGTAGGCTGTTATTCTGCTGAAATTTTCTACAAAAATGTCCACTTTCATATTTATTAATAATATGTGAAGCTGTGAAGTTTTTGGCACTATTTTGGGCATACCCGATTTGGGGTTTATTGAGAAATTGGTGGATCTTTGAAATATTGGTTGTTTGATTTTAAAGATCTGATTAGAGGCTTGAAATATCATATAAAATTAGAGAAAGGGAAATTTCAGTGGTATCAGAGCTATGATCTTGCCAGCTTGAGGGTTTGTAGAAGTTTGCATGTTAGTTTTGACAACTACCCAAATCTTGCATGTCATAATTTATGGTTGCATGTTGCTTCTAATTAGCTGCATGTCAAAATTTATGATTGCATGCTACTTCTAATCATTTTCATGTTAGTTCTTGGTAAATTTGGTGGTTGCATGTTGCTTCTAATCAGCTGCATGTCAAAATCTATGGTTGCATGCTACTTCTAATCATTTGCATGTTAGTTCTTGGTGAATTTGGTGTTTGCATGTTGCTTCTAATCAGTTACATGTCAAAATCTATGGTTTCATGCTACTTCTAATCATTTCCATGTTAGTTCTTGGTGAATTTGGTGGTTGCATGTTGCTTCTAATCAGTTGCATGTCAAAATCTATGGTTGCATGCTACTTCTAATCATTTGCATGTTAATTCTTGGTGTTTGAAGAGGTTATAACCTATTGGGGTTACACTCTACTTTATCCAAAATGGATAGGTATAGTACAGAGTCTCAGAGGACACGATCTTGGATAATTGATATCCAGAGTCAGAACAGTAGAAAGGATGGTTATTTAGACATTCGAGATAAACTTATGAAAATAAGCCATGACATGTCTGAACAGTTGGTTGAGCACCAACGGCTATGATAAATATTAAAACTTGGGGTAAAATTTGGGATGTAACAAGATCTCCCTAATGATATTTCTTTCCTTAGTCAAGGTGATCGTTATAGTTGTCCTCTTTTGTATCTAGGAGGTGTCAATTCCTGTTTTCTTTACAGGAAAGATGGTCACATCTGGAAGAACTGCCCTGCCCCCTCATTCGCAATAGTAAACTAACCAGAACTTGGGCAACCACGATGACCTAAAAGCCATGAAAGGGAAAACCAAATATGTTGTTATAAATAGAAAGGATCCAACTGATAAGCTCCCTGATGTGAATGTTGAAACTGATAAAGTTTTGGAGAATCTCTGTTTAGAATTGGATGCCCTGCAAGCCTCTTTCAAACCCCTAATTGAGAATGATCTTCGGTACTTTACCCAAGATCCCTTTAACCCTACCATACCTAACCCTTCACTAGAAGCCATTGGGTTGGCCCTAGGGAAGCCTATGCATAGGGCAATGAATTCCCAGCCAATTGTGTTGGAGAAAATCAAGAAAAGATCAGGACATAGATTCAAAGCAGATTCCAATTGCTACCCACTCTTACCTCCTCCTCCTCCAGAAGAAGCTCTCATTAAGGGGCAAGATTCTAGGGTCACTCCCCCTACCTCTATTAGCAATGAACAAAGTAACCTTAAAGAGTTTCCAAAGAGTGATGGGCTTGTCACTATCATAGACTCATATGAAATAGAGAATAAACCTAATGGCTTTGATCAGGTAGCGATTTTGGCTAGTGAAGACCCATGCATGACCCCAACCTGTGGGTAGAATAGGAGAATCGTAGCCTCTGAAATTAGAAATTTGAGTGAAATTGACAAGGAAGATCAGGTTATTGAAAACAAGGAAGAAATATCAAAATCCCAGCATACTTGCATGGAGGGGAAAGAGGAAAAATTTGTGTTGAATGCAAAAAAAAAAGAATGGAAACCTAGGAGGAAATTAGGGGATAAAACAAATGAAGGATATCCGGGAGATAAGTTGAAGGATGGAGAACAAGGGGTTAGTAGAAAGAGAGGAAGACCCTCTAAATCTTCCACAATGAGCAAGCATTCTAAAACTCTAAAAGATGACTTGCCTAAATGTTTCAAGAGATTTAAATCTCCTAAAGGTAAACCTACCCACGCACCCATTGATTAATGGCCAAATACATCTCATGGAATGTTAGGGGTCTGGAAACCTCAAATAGAATATACGTGATAAAAAGGTTGCTCAGAACACATAAGGACACAAATTTTTTAATGCTTGAGGAAATTAAGACAACTGGTTTCTAGCTTGACATAGCATTAGAATGTATTTGGGGAGAAGCAAAACCCTATTTTACCAATCATGAGAAAGGTAGAGGAGGGATTGCCATACTAGTCAACCCTAAGTGTAAGAACCTTGTCGAATGGGGCTCCTCACCTTGCAACAAAGTTGTATGGATAATATTATATCATCTAGTAGAGAAATTTGGAATTTGCTCAATATATGCACCTAATGACCATACAAATAGGATCTCTCTATGGAAATGGATATCCCTAATGCACAATATCCCCGAGATAGTTGCTGGTGATTTCAACATGATAGAGGACCAACAATACAAGACAAGACAAGGGATGCAGATTTGAATGGAAAGGAGAAGAGAAGTTTTTTTGGAACAAAATGATGAGCAAACATCTATTATTTGATCCAATGACTGGTAGGAAAAATGAACATAAGGGAATCTAGTATACATGGACTAATTTCCAAAAAGGGAAGAACAAAATCTGCTCCAAACTAGACAGAGTCTATGTCAATAGAAATACTTTCAACTTCCAAGATTCAGAGGAAGAGTCCATTATTGCTCATATTATCTGGATTGGCAAGCCTTTGCCCTAAATACCACCCTTCTAAAAGATGATGACCTCAATGCTACCACAATTATGGTAATATGGTTTAACCATTGTGTGGTTAAACACTCGGATGCTACCATAAGGTGGAACACAATGATTGAAAGTTGGAGACAAGTCTTTAAGACTGTGGGGAAAAAGAGGGCCAAAGATATGAGAAGGAAAGAGACAAAGTTGCATAGCACTTTAGTTGAAACAGAAGGCAACCTACAATCTAATCCACAAGATTGCTCTCACCAACAAGCTCTAGTAGAAGCTAGAGATGCCTGAGAAGAACTGAACATATTAAAATTTAGGGGGCTAAGACTAGAGCAAGAGTTAATCGGATTGAGCATGGAGATAAAGGATCTAAATACTTTTTCCGGATTCTTAAGAATAAAGAAGCTAGAGACAAAATTGGAACTATAAGAGAGGGAGACAATTTGATTACTGAACCCAGAGGGATTGTAAAAGCTTTTGCTCAATTTTATTATAATCTATTTCTATTAGAAGAACAAATGTTGGGAATGGAGAATGAAAGACTCAGAATTAGGAAACTAATCACAGAAAAGGTGTCAAATGAAAATAAAAATAGACTAACTGTTCTCATCTCTAAAGTGGAGATTATTCAAGCCATATCCCAAATAAATAATGACAAGGTAGGGACCAAATGGAATACCTTTGGAATTCTATAAAACCCACATAGAATGGATTTGGCAAGACCTATTTATGTTATATCAAGAAGGGGTGCAATGTGGATCACTAGATGCAAATATCAATTCAGGACTTATCAAACTCATACCCAAGGAAGGTAACAAAACCCTAATTAAAAATTGGAGACCTATCACACTCCTCAATGTTTCATACGAAATTCTTCAAAAATACTTTCCATTCGGCTCAAAGAAGTTTTACCATATGTCATTAACTTCACACAAACTGGATTTGTCAAAGGAAAATACATTCTAGAAAACCTAATTACCTGTTGGGAAACTATGGAGTGGGCCAAAGATTATGGGCAACATGCAGGTATGTTTCTGATAGACTATGAAAAGGCATATGATAGAATTGAGTGGAAATTCATAGAATTAATGATGGAATGTTTGGAATTCCCCAAGACATTCATCAAAACGGTGTTCACCCTAATGGCAGAAGCCCATGCTACCATGGAAGTTAATGGCATTAGATCAAAACCTTTTAGACTTCCAAGATCTATAAGACAAGAATGCCTTCTTTCACCCTCTTAGTTTGTAATTGCAACACATAGTCTACACTACACTCTCAGAGATAATACTATGTCACCCAAGGTTAGAGGAGTTAGGTTACCTAACATGGAGGAAATCAACAATGTGCAATTTGCAGATGACACTTCTCTTCTCATTGAACTGACAAAGGAGAACATTACTAATCTTTCAAACAAGCTGGATAGATTCTGTAAAGCATCAGGAGCAAAGTTTCTATAGTAAAGTCCATAATGTTGGGATGGGAGGAGCAGCCTCCAGCATGGTATTGTAAATTTGGCTTTTGTTGGGGTGGCCCTACACACATTGTGAGATATCTAGGAATACCTTTTTTAGTCTTAAAAAATATGAGTTTAATGTGGGAATGGATCAAGGAGAAGAATGTTAATAAACTCAGAAAATGGAATAACAATTTCTTATCTCTAGCTGGAAGGGTACAAGTTCGCAAAAAGATATTATCAGCATACACCATATATTACTCCTCTGCTTGGTTATTCAACCAAAATCAGATTTGCTACATTCAAAAAATTATTAGGGATTTCTTGAGGTCCAATGGAAGAGGTAATAAGAAGAGACATGCAATTAACTAAAAATGGTGCACTATGAGGAAAGAAGTAGGTCAGATGGAGCTAAAGGATTTAAGGTTGGAGCTATATGGATTGCTAGGTCCACAAAAGGAAATTAACCCTGGAAAGTTCTTATCAGACATAACATTGAAAGAGTACCTTGTATTGGGAAAACATGGAAAGGGATGCATATTCATGACTTACTCTCAAGTAAATGGAAGATTAAAGTTGAAGTTTTTGTCATCTTTAAAACTCTTTGGAAAACTTGGGATAAAGTGAGACAATGGGTGGTCAGGGCTGATTTGATAGACAACCAAGCTAAATTGTGTCGAGAAAGATCCCCATGGTGGAATTTGGAAAGGAAAGGAAGACCTCTTGCTCTTCTTCAAGGTTGTTCAACAAAAATATGGGACAGGCTAGGCATTCACTCCTTTAGCAACCTATGTTTGGATAACCAACTGATATCCTGGGAGAACCTAGCCTCTAAGTTACAGCTCCCTCAGTCTCAAAAAAGAACATATGCAGTGATCAAGGAAGCTTGGCTAAAAGCCAAACTTCCTAAAGTATGTGGTAATGAGATTGATAGACTTCCCTTCCCTGCTTAGCCCGATGGCACCAAACTAAGTACCTTTATTGTATGCTATCAAATAATGATGAAGTTTTTAAGTATCTCGATGCCAAGTAGAACTACAATTTAGACAATAAAACATGGACTAAATATTTTTCTGCTATTTGGCACCGCAGAGTGGAACCTAAGGTTCAATTTTTTATATGGCAAGTTCTTCATAAACTCCCTTTAAACAACATTGATGATTTTCCTTTCACCTGCTCCTACTCCAAGCCTGAGACCATGTCACACCTATTTTCAAAATGTAAATTCACCAAAGTGATCTAGAACTAGTTTGGCATCCATACCAAACCTAAGCTCGTCTCTTTTCTAGCCATCTCTGGGAATATCCCCGGTCTTCCCAAACCCTTGAATGTATTATGGGCTATCTTTTCCTCTTATTTGCTTTGGTCTATTTGGTTAATTAGGAATGATGATGTATTTAGAGATAGGGGTAGAATCCTTACTGAGTCTCTACAGAGACTCATGCATAAAATTTGTGTGCAAGTCACTTTAAGCTATAAAGTGAAAGAAAAGCAAGCAGTGAAGATAACCAATGCATGTTCTAAGATGCTAAAAGATGGAGGAATACAGGTTGATATAAAGGCCGAGACATGAACCAAACACCTTTGAGTGTTCCCTCAAAGAAATGGTAGAGAAAATCAAGTTGAGGAAACTAATTGAAAATCTGGATGGATATAGGGATAGTGGAGGTCAAGCAAGTAATAATGACACTCTAATAGGACCGGTGCCCTAGCAAAACCAAGTTGGGCAGAATGATAAACAGAATTGTTGAAAGTTGTGATGCTCTGAATATGATAATATTTACTAAAAACAAAGAGGAATTCAATGAGGGGACAACTCCATGCATCTTGATTAGTGCATCTTCTCGTGCATCAGCATTACATTGGAAACAACTAATGACATATTCAAATATAGTGATCAAAGATGGAGCCATGAGGCTTAGGTGGTCAGATGGGTCGTTTCCATGGACGACTAGGATGGAAATTTGAAGTTGATAGTTGGTATGAAACAAGCTATTAGTCTCTTCTTCGATAAACAATCACTAATTTTTTTATTTTTTGTAATATGGTCCGATGTTTAATGAAGATCTGTAAGGACCACAGATCAGCTACTTACTCACTCATCCCTTTGATTTTATATAGATGGTAACCTAATGTTGATATGAATTTGCCTTATATTTAATAGAAAAATTTATATGTAACTTAGGCTATCTATTTCCTCATTGAGATTGTAATATCAAGACTTTTATGACTTGAATATATTTAAATATTTTGCCTCCCAACATGACACTAGACCCCACCCAAGGGAACCTAAGTTTCTTGGAGCCATTATTTCTTGATCTTGACATTGCAATGTGATTTCTCTAACCATACATTACATCCTTTTGACCTAAAATTACCTTGAAGTACTTTTTATTACATTTCTCTTGTTGAGACAACTCTCTAAAACCTTGACATCCATCTACTTATCCTTCCATTAAATTGCTCTTCCTTGCATCTCATTAACATGTTGATCTTGACATATCCATGAAACACTATTACCTTAGTAGTGCATGTGCAACTCAAAATAGACCATGACAAACAATCACAAAACTAATGAGAAGATTTTAGAAATTTCTTAGTGATGAAGAATTCTATATTGTGTACATAGAAATTGACTCATGAGTGAAGAAGAAGCAACTTTTGTTCAAAAAATTGACACACTACAAAAATTCTCATATGGCTATAATAAAGAATAGAGCCCAAATTCTAAATACCAGGAATTGGACATGTATCAACAATTTTGACAAAGTCAATATTTACAAAAAGAAATTTTTGTGACAATTTACATGCTACTCTAAAAAATGTTGAAATTGGTCAATGAGAAATAAGGCAAAAAAGTGCATGCAAAAACAACTATGTATGGTGTCTAAAGTGTAACTAAAAGGCACAAAGAAGATGTGTATCCTATTAAGTACCATGTGAATTGAAATGTGAAGTAATATGATATTAATGATCGACCATTCACATGATGAATTTTGTTACAACGAAGTGACAATTACTCAAGTAGCAACAATATTATAATTAGGGGAATGAGAACATTAATTTTATGCACGACAATTAAGGTAGACATGTCATACAGAAAAGAAAATGAATACATGGGTCACATGGCCAAGGAATGTCCCAATGCACAAACATGGGACACCAAATTATGGAAATACCTGATCCTTGTAGTTGTGACTATGACAAGTTCTCAACAATGAGTGTCGAAGAGTAAATCAACCAATATGGCTGATATTGAACAAGATAGAGATTAAAATATTTATTAAAAGTTAAAAGATTAGACAAAGAAAAGAAACACGTGCTACTCATCCTAGTGAGAATGCTGATATTGATATTGATCAAGACAAGAAGAAAAGTATTTATTGGCAGTCACAAGGGTAGCAAAGAAGAAAGAAATTAGATGTTTAAAAAACCTAGATAAATGGAATGTGTAATTAAGAAAATAGTGATTAGAAATGAAATTCCAAATCAAGCATGAGAAACATAAAAATTGTCTAAGGAGAAAAAGCACAAAAAGAATGGGAAAGTAAAAGAATATAATAATAAATTTGTGACTAATACTTTGATGCAAAAATTGCCATTGATCCGCAAAGATCAGAAAATTTGATTAAAGTGATTTCATCAGTTGCATAAAGCACTGACTATTTTTCTCATCTTTGGTTGAGAATTTCAGCCACAAAGAGTTTGACATTTTTCTACCTGTAGTTGAGAACAACGTCCCATTTTTTTTAATTACTCATTCAAATAAAAATTGTACTTTTGATTCAAAAATAATAATTTGAACAACTCTCCACTCAACTATTCAAAATTACTCCAAGCAAGTCCTTCCTTATTGATTTTGCAAATTTCTTTTTTATAAATAAATTCAATTGAATTGACTAGTCACAACTTTAGAACATGATAATAAAAAATCTTATACATTGTTTGTAATGTCCCTTCCTTAGGTAGTTTGTACTACAACAAAAGTCGGCTGATAATTAGGGGTTCCCACAGGTCAGCAAAATGGTTAGGGGACCCAACCAGGGGTTGTGGAGCTTAGCAGGGAGCTTTAAGAACCATTTCGGATAGTTTGAGGTGGTCTCTAATATTTCGTAAAGGATCCCTAGTTTTTAGGAGGAGACTGGGAGATGATCTGGGAAGCATTTTGAACCATTTTGGATGATTTGACATAGTTTCTTAAATTTTAGGAGGGCCCTATTTTTAAGGAAGGGACTGACAGTGGCCCTGCACTCAATTTTCAATTTGGTGTTCAAGTGATGGATCCAAGAATATATTTGAAATATTAAAGTTTTTACTTTAATATTTTATTTTGAATAAATTAAAAGAGATGACTATATAAAATAATAAAATATTAATAAGTGGCCCATTACACACATATCTAGGAGGTTTAAGTTGTTTTTAGAAGGTGATCTTTTTGTTAAAGATGAATAAGACCCTCAAAGGGGGTGTTCCACTTAGGCATTGGAATATTTTAAAATAAACAATATTAAAATAAAGTGGAAATCCTGAAGTGGCCAAGTAGGGTTTGGAATTCAATAAAGAAACATTTGGCGGGAGCATTCTATCATTCAAGCATTCATTTTCACAACAGGAATTTGGAACTGAGCTCTAAGAAAGAGTTTCAATAGCAGATCAAGCTTTTTGAAATGAAAACTCATCTAGAGAATTGTTAATTGAACGAAAACCCTATTCACTATTGAGGGGAATCCATATAGAGTTTCTATTGGCACTTCAATGGATCATTTACAGGGTTTCAATAAATCATTGGTGTGCAGATTCAATTTCAATAATACAAGTCAGATTGATGGAATCGACCTTGTAGTAGTTTAGTGTTTGATTTCCAATAGTAGCAACAACAATAAAATTGGTAAAACTGCAGCTACCATCTAGAAATTTGCATCAGATTTGAGTAGACATTAACTGAAAACAAGAATTCAATTGAATATACAAATTGCAGATTCGGATTTGAAGAATTTGATGATTAAATATAATTTGTAGATTTGTCTACACGGAAATTGTCTCAGCTGGAAGTGGAGGTCATAGTGTCATGTCCCCTTTTCAAATAATTAAAAAATAATAATCTTTGCTAAGGCAGGCAAGCCCAAGAAAGTGAAGTTTCAGAAAAAGGGGGTTAATCTTTGGAAACCGTTGGACTAATAAATAAAAATTATTATTAAAATATGTTTCATTAACCTCTCTTGGATGTGAGTTACAGTTATGCCCTCTTTTAAAGGGTTTGGAGGCATTTTGGGTGGATTCAAGAACTTGATTTTGCTCATTTCTTTGTTATTCTTCAGAGGCTGCCAAACCTGTGGAGAAGGAGACCCAAGAACGGGAGTTTACAAGGTTTCCAGGGAGACCCAAGAATGGGAGTTTGAAGGTTTCCATGAAGGCTAAGGATAGGATTTTGAAGCCATTCCATGTGCATGCTCATACAGAGTTTGCCTTTGTGCTGAACAGTGCAGATTTGTGGGTTTTCGGGTGTGTTTTTTTTGTATGAGTTTGGTGTTTTCAGTTGAGTATTTCATATCAGTTTGGGTTGCTGCTGTATTTTAGAATTTAAGGTGTTAAAATAGAGTTGAATATATGTATTGGGACATGATTAAACTTCTGAGATAGGTTATTAGTGTTTTTGTGGTGTTTTCGGGCATTTTTGTGTTAATTTCGGGAGCCCGATGAGCATAGTTTCTGTCCTACATTTGAGAACTGTTGTGTAAAGGCTATACGGATATGGAAATGTTATTTTTTAGGCTTTTATGCTGCTGAAATTTCTGTAAAAATTTCCACTTTCATATTTATTAATAATAGGTGAAGCTGTGAAGCTTTTGGCACAATTTCTGGCATACCCGATTTGGGGTTTCTTGAGAAATTTGGTGGATCTTTGTGATATTAGTTGTTTGATATTGAAAATCTGATTAGAGGTTGGAAATATCATACAAAATCAGAAAAGGGACATTTTAGTGGTATTAGAGCCATGATCTTGCCAGCCTGAGGGTTTGTAGAAGCTTGCATGTCAGTTTTGACAACTACCCAGATCTTGCATGTCATAATTTATGATTGCATGTTGCTTCTAATCAGTTGCATGTCAAAATTTATGGTTGCATGCTACTTCTAATAATTTTCATTTTAGTTCTTAGTGAATTTGGTGGTTGTAGAAATTTGCATGTCAGTTTTGACAACTACCTAGATCTTGCATGTCAGTTTTGACAACTACCCAGATCTTGCATGTCATAATTTATGATTGCATGTTTCTTCTAATCAGTTGCATGTCAAAATTTATGGTTGCATGCTACTTCTAATCATTTTCATGTTAGTTCTTGGTGAATTTGGTGGTTGCATGTTGCTTCTAATCAGTTGCATGTCAAAATCTATGGTTGCATGCTACTTCTAATCATTTGCATGTTAGTTCTTGGAGTTTGAAGAAGTTATATACTATTGGGGTTACACTCTACTTTATCTAGAATGGACAGGTATAGTACAGAGTCTCAGAGGACACAATCTTGGACAATTGATATCTAGAGTCAAAATAGTAGAAAGGATGGTTATTTAGACATTCGAGATAAACTTATAAAAATAAGCCATGGCATGTCTGAACAGTTGGTTGAGCACCACCGTATAATGAATAACATGTTGTCCAACCCAGCTAAGGTGGATAAGTTGACTGGATTTCTATTTGGCAGATTTTCTCACAGGGAAGATGACACAATTACCAAGAACTTGCACGAGGAGTTTGAGAAACTAGCTTATAGCCAGACAGAGGTCTCAGATTCTACTCTGCCACAAGAGGTAGTGGGTTTAGATGATGATTATGAGGATGTTGTTGTGCATGATGGTGAGATACTTGGTAGAGATGAATAGACATTGAGCATTCATGACTTTGCTGAGAAAGAGTACCAGGCACAGTTAGATGCTTCATCACATGAGGTTGAGGCAGGTAGTACTTCACATGATTTTTCCAGCCAACTGAAGGTAAACAAAGATGGTATTGTGAATTCATTATCTCATCATGATAGGATGCAAGATATGATAGAGGATCACATTCGAATGATTCAGTTACAAAGTAGACATAAGGGAGTTCAGGCAAAGTCTTCTTGTGTTGACTTACAAGTGATTAGGGAAGGAATGGGAATGATGAAGTTGAGTTATTTACATCTTCTATCAGATCGTGACCATCTTCTTAGCCTTGTTGGAGACTATTCAGATGCCTTGAGGAGGAAGGAGGAGGAAGTTGATAGGCTTTCTCACGAGCTTGAGGACACTCGAGCTTCTTTGGTGAATACTCCATTGGCATTACAAGATTGGGAGAGACATGGGGATAAGCATGGCATGGAATTGAGTTTAGTTTCATCTTGCACTCCTGATACTCAACTTTCTGTGAATGGTAGATCATATGTGGTCATTGATAATGTTGCGAGTTCATCTTGCATTCACATCTAGGACATAGGGACAATGTCAGACAGGTATGTGGAATTAGTTGGTATTGGTCATATTACTCAGGTGAGGAGTTTGCTTGAGTTACTAGCTGATTATAGTTTACAAATATGGACTCGAGATTGTTATATTGGCATTTGGGATTCAGTTGACTAGAAATCTTTAACACTTTTTGGTAGCAGTGATTGTTTGGGTGCTATCATGGATTTGATTAGCAGATTGCACGGTGTTGTCTTTTCTTGTGCCAGGAGCTTATCCAATGTTGGTATTAGTTTTTATACACCGGTGTTGGGCTTTGTTAATATATCCAATCGACCATTTTTGCTAGAATGTATTGATGATCTTTCATATTTGGCAATGTGTACAGATGAGTCTCAGGATCATATTGGCATTGATGACATCTAGGAGGATGCAGTGGGTAGTTTTGAAGACTTAGTTTCCTTGGCAGTTTCTTTTGGTACAGAGGAGTTGGATAGCAGTGCTACAATTTTTGATACTCCATATGTTGATATGAGCTTTGAAGTTGATACACAGCATATGGATGGTAATACTCTAGAGACTAGCAACTTTGAGGATACTCCTTTAGATAGTGCATCAGAGGAGGTTTGTAGGAGACAATCTAGCCAGTGCCATCATGTGTCTAATCAGTTGAGAGTTAGTGAGCAAGACATTGCTATCACTTGCCAGCATTTTGATGCTGCTTGTCAGTTGTTAGCAGTTTATGGATGGGGTTCTCCTACTAGTGATGAGCAGGAAGGCAGTTATATTTCCTTGACAAAGATCCACTCTTTATGGGAGGCTATTCAGATTTTGAGACATAATTATATGTAGTTGGTAGCCGAAAACGATTATCTTATGGAGTGGGGGAGTACAACATATGACACATTATTGGCCAAGGAAGATGAGGTGAGTGAGCTTATTCAACAACTTGAGGTGACTTTTGAGATTCTTGAGAGTACACAGTTGGCTTTCAAGGAGTCACAGTTTCATTTGGCTAAGTTGACCATGGAGTTAGAGCAACTACAGTCTTTACTAGATTCTATACACTCACAAGCTTTGGTGTTTGGTGATTTGAGGATGTCCATGGTCGAGATTGTCAAAGACAGTGGAGATGGGGATGCATCCATCATTGATACTAACATTGGCATATCAGGTTCATCCCCACTAGAGGTAGGTTCAATTGAGTTGGGTGCTGCAGTAGATTGTTGTGATATGCCTGACATGGTGGTGACCTCTAGTACTAATGACACGAAGACTAGAGATGATGTATCAAAGACCATGTGTGATGTTGGTGAGCCGACAGTTGGCATGGTTCCTGCTAGTAATACTTCTCCCTTGGCAATGTCTTTAGAGGTAGTAGTTAGTTCCAACTTGGTTAGTGATCAATTGTAGTTAGTTACATCTGGATTGTAGTCTGAGCCACTAACTGAGATTGGTGCATTCTATCGATATTACATTGTGAGGTATGCTCATCAATTCACCTTTGATGACCATGTTGATGAGATGATGATACAAAGATGTACTTTGGTTCCTAGTGCTTATCATCAGTTATGGGATAGTTTGACACCTCAGGATGAGAGTTGTGATGGGCACGACATGGCGATAGGTTCTGTAGTTGACAACTTGATAATACATGACTTAGAGCAGGAGTTTTGGAGTGATGCTTCAGTGGGTGTTGTTATTGATTCTACTCCTTTGGCTATGACATCTCCTAACTTAGCTAGTGATCAGTCACAGTGGGTTGTATCACTTGTTCATGGTGAGTTGTTGACTGAGGTTGGTTTTTTTTATCAACATTATATTGCAGGGTATGTACATTAGTTAGCATTTGATCCTTGTGTTGAGGAGTTGATGGCAGGAAAACTTGGTTTGGGTTCCATTTCTTGTTGTTTATCTTGTGATGGCTTTTCACCATAAGGGGTGCATGGGAGTTATGGTTATAAGATAGTGGCCGGTGATCTACAGAGTTGTGTTGACTGCAAGAGTTGTACAGTGTGTGGATTCTCCATACTTGGTACAGTTTCATTCGGGAGTGTTTACCATTGTTGCAGAATTGGATTGTACATTCTGTATAGGCCAGTGGGATGCGTTGATGGGATTTACTATGTTGGCAGTTTGATTTGTCCACTTTACTTGAGTTTTGATGTTCTAAGACTTTGTGTCTCATGGGTTTCTGACTGTGGAAGTTGTGACTTTGGAGTTTGGTTGAGCAGTAATTGTCAGCTTGATTATGGATTCCTCTTGGTTATATTGCAGAGGATATTGCAGGAGCCTGTATTAATTGACAATAGTATAGTTCATGACTACATTTGGGATCTAGGTGGATTGATTGGTCTATTGTTTAGCCATTGCTTGAGTACAAGCAATATTTGGAAGGGGAGGACTTGTCATGTCCCCTTTTCAAATAATTAAAAATAATAATCTTTGCTAAGGCAGGAAGGCCCAAAAAGGTGAAGTTTCAAAAAAAGGGGATAATCTTTGGAAGCTAATGGATGAATAAATGAAAATTATTATTAAAATATGTTTTATTAACCCCTCTTGGACGTGAGTTAGGGTTATGCCCTCTTTTAAGGGGTTTGGAGGCATTTTGGGCTCATTCCAGAACTTGATTTTGCTCTTTTCTTTGTTGTTCTTCAGAGGCTGCCAAACCTGTGGAGAAGGAGACCCAAGAATGGGAGTTTGTAGGTTTCTAGGAAGGCTAAGGATGTGAGTTTGAAGCCATTCCATGTGAATGCTCATGCAGAGTTTGCCTTTGTGCTGAACAGTGCAGATTTGTGAGTTTTTGGATGTGTTTTTTGCAAGAGTTTGGTGTTTTCGGTTGAGTATTTCATATTAGTTTGGGTTTCTGCTGTATTTTAGACTTTTAGATGTTGAAATAGATCTGAATATATGTATTTGGTCTTGATTATACTTCTATGATAGATTATTAGTGTTTTTGTGGTGTTTTCGGGCTATTCTGTGTTGTTTTCGGGAGACCGATGAGCATTGTTTTTATCCTCCGTTTGGGAGTTGTTGTGTAAATGTTATATAGATCTGGAAATATAATTTTTTAGGCTATTATGCTGCTGAAATTTTCTACAAAAATGTCTACTTTCAGATTTATTAATAATATGTGAAGCTGTGAAGTTTTTGGCACTATTTCGGGCATACCTGATTTGGGGTTTATTGAGAAATTGGTGGATCTTTGAAATATTGGTCGTTTGATTTTAAAGATCTGATTAGAGGCTTGAAATATCATATAAAATCAGAGAAAGGGACATTTCAGTAACTAGATGAGTAGATAATGCAATTATAATATTGGCTACAACAATATAAAATGAGATAATGTAATCTTATAAATTAACTACTAGAGGTTTCAATTATGTATACATGTGTATCCATGTATCTAAGTGTTTTCATATACAAGGCATCTACTCTAGATGACTCCACAGATTTAAGGATTTTCATTTTCCCAATTGTGTTTATTAGGAGACAATATATTGGCCAAATCCCTTTAACTTATCTACTTATACTCACATGAGTGCAATTTTCATATGTGAGGCCTAAATTATACCCCCAAAATAGCCGTATGATAATGTCCGATGACCCCAACTCTATGTGAATACCCCATAAAGAGTATCTTTGTGTTGATGTTCATTTCTTATGAATTTTATTACTAATATGAATTTATGGTTTAACTAGTGTTTTTGCAGTTTAATGGTTATTTATGGTTGATTGAGTTTAAATAAAATGTTGGATGATTTTGTATGATGAAATAATATTTGGGTGGACATTTTGGGGCTCTGGGTTTAATTTGGGTTGAAAAGGAAGTGTTTGTTCATTTATAACTATGATTTAATATGAAATTATATTTTATACTTTAAATGATTATCTAATATTAAAAAGAGTTTAATAGGGTGTATTTGTTCTCATTTTAATATGCATTGCATAATTAGTGTAAATTGGCCATGCGGCAATATAAAATATATTTTATTTATTTTAATTGTTTTAAAAACTATGTAGTAATGTTATTTGAAAAGGGAAAAAATGAATTTAATTATTGGTCAATTCTTGGAGGAGAAAACCTTCTCCATGTTTTCTTAAAATTGGGAGTTTGAATTGGATTATTGATGAATTCATTTTAGATTGGATGCATTGGAATATTAATTGGGAGATCTTCAAGTTGTCAAAATGAATTGTGCTTCTTCATTTCAATTCTTGAGCAAAATGAGGTAGGCTTCTCATTGCACGTGTTAGATTTGGTTGTTGTATCTACAATAAAATAGACCCCAATAGATTATTGTATTAGTGGGTTAGCATCATGAAACTCATCAAATTTAGAGAAAAAAAGATCATTATAAATTGATCTATTGCTAACTAGTTAACGCGAGTTTGATCTATTAAAGGTGCTCTTAGATTAAGCATGTTAGATCATGTTGATCTCTAAGCCATGTTTCCTATTAGTACTCAACACTTAGTCATTTAGGAAGAGTTGGTCGGTCATCACTACAATCAAGCTACCTAATGAAGACCAAGGAATTCATGGACTTGTTTATATTTTAGTCTAAGATGAGCAAGTTTAAGGTTGTCGAGCACCCTAGTATCGACCGAGTCATAGTTTATACTAAGTAAGATAGTTACTTCCAAGCATAAAAAAGCTGAGGGAAAACATTAATATCAGTTGTGATCGAGTGTCGGGATATTCAAGTGCCGAGTAACCAGTTTTGGCATATGTTTTTTTCATGACACACACACACACACACACACACACTTATGTAAATGATTTTGGCTGACTTCTTTACTTAATTTACAAATTATATAGAAAACTAAGGAGGTAATTACACATTTTTCAGAGGACATCAATCCCTAGGAAGGCCAAGTAACCAATCAAAAAATTAGAAGGTCTAAGTGGCAAAAGGGAGAATTCTAGATCATTGATCTTGATCTAGAACCTTCTTGAGTTATCTGTTTAATAAGGGTTCAAGCCCTAAATCATAAGGATGATCATGTATGCATGAAAAGGTCAAGAAAAGAGTGAAAAAAAGCTAAGTTTGATAATTAGAGACATGGTGCCTATTTAAATCTCCTAACAGAGTGTTTACTTAGTTGTAAGTTTAAATCCTTTAATCAAGGTAGACCTAACAATCTTGTAAATATTTTAATAGAGGAGACCCCTCATAGGGTAGATCATTAGAAGTGATCAAATATTGTAGCCTTAACATGCACACTTAAATTGTTGCAATAGTGAAAATTTGTGGGTGTCATCTCTACCCCAGTTTTACCTTAACCTTGGAGGGTTTTTTGATAGCCAAATTTTTGTGTTATGTGTTTACATTTTACTTGTGAATGTGATACATTGTTATATTTATTTCAGTATTTCAAGTTTAAGTTTACAGTTCATGATCTAGATATGAGATGGATTAGTGGTGAATACAATTAATCTGTTATCTACTTTAAGGTTCACCCCCCTCTTAGTATATTACTTCCCATTAAGACTTCCAACAATTGGTATTAGATCTCTGTTCTCTTAGAAGAAATCTAACAACTTGAGAATTAAGATCTTGGAGATGGAGGTTTACAAATTGGAAAAAAAATCATTAAAAAAAAATGCTTGATATCCAAATCATACTGCAACAGCTAGAGAGGAATTGAAGAAATCCTAGAAGAAAAGAAAAGAGATGGCTATTCAACAAAATAATACACTCTATAAAGAGGTGGATACCAAAGGAATGGTTGAAGATGGAGATTCCAATGAAAGTGATGTAGAAATAGCAAACATGTTGGAGAAGAAAAACATTTTGAATGAAGAAATTAGAGGATTGAAGAGAGAGCATGGAATAAAATCAGTGAGAGTATGTGAAGTGACTAAGAAAAAAAAGAAAGTTGATGAAGAAAAATTCATGGAAGAAGATGAAAAGAGAAAAATGGCTACCAGACTTGATGAAAGGACATCTGATGTGCAAAATCTCACAAAAAACTAGCTAGACATGATGAATCAACTACTAGTTACATATCAGGAACTAGACATAAAAGATATAGTGATTGCAAATATGAGACCACAAGGTGACCAATTGAGGAATGAGTTAAGATCTAAGAAGAAACTAATGGAGAAGATGAACAAACCTAATGAAGATACAAGATACTTTGAAGAACTGACAAGTTCATTGAGAACGAGTGAAACCTCTAGACTAGGATATAACAAGTACTCTTCATCCACTAAAGAAGGAGAATCATACAAGAGTGGAAAAAAAAGAAACTCAAGAGGAAAACTACATGTTATCATTGTGGAAAATTGGGACACACAAAAAACATTTATAGAAGCAAGATTGGTAAGAAAAATCCTAGACCAAAATTTAGTGGACACTGTTTTAACTGCAAGAAACAAGGACACCAAGAACATGAATGCAAGACAAAGGCAAGTGATACACCTACTGCATCTAGATTTGAAGGAAACTGCTACATCTATCAAAAGTAAGGATACAAGGTTCAAGAATGCAGATCTAAGATAAAACCCAACTGGACATCTAAGAAGAAAGTGTTAGGATAAACCACAGACAGAAATAAAAACTACATGCAAATATAACCAATAACAAAAAATAATAGAACACACAGAAATGAACACAAGGCACCAAGATTTAACATGGTTCACCCAATCCCTGGGCTACGTCCACCAAACAGCAAGTCCGATCTTATTACAATCCAGTGATTACAACCTGATTACAATCCGTAATCCCTTACAGCTCAATACCGCCGCAAGAACCAATTTCGTATCACCACATATCAAAAATACCCAACCCTAAGCCCTTTTTATACAAGTATTAAACCGCTTTAGGGTTATAACATGTCGGCCATATGTCGGCCATAATATGTCGGCTACCATGTCGATGTCGGCTACTTCCAAAATTTTTTTTTTTCGGGGCGATGCCCCGAACCCCACTATTTATGAAGTATGTACAGTACTTTCCTGATCAGTCACCACAATCTAACAATCTCCCACTTGGGGACTGATCAAGCTCCACATTAAACAACAATCTCCCACTTGGAGACTGATCCTGTAGCAATACAACTACCGCATGGGGCTCCCACTGGATCAAACCACCCTGGACTCTGCTGTTCTTTTATTCACATTTAGTCTAAAAGACCAACTGAAGCTGAAGAGGAGTTCAACTTCTCCCTTGTGACAACCTTTGTCAACATATCTACTGGATTTTCATTGGTATGTATCTTCTCCAGCTTTAACTGTCCATCCTCCAAAACTGACCGAATGAAATGGTACCGCAACTGTATGTGTTTGGTCTTAGAATGCAGAGCTGAATTCTTAGCAAGATGAATGGCACTCTGACTATCTGTGAACAAAAAATTATCCTTCTGAGGATGTCCCAATTCTTCCAAGAAGAACTGAAGCCATATCATCTCTTTGGCGGCCTCTGTAGCAGCAACATACTCTGCCTCTGTAGTGGAGAGAGCATTAATCTTCTATAGCCTAGAAACCCAGCTCACGGCTGCCGCACCAACAGTAAAGACATAACCTGTAGTACTCCGCCTGGTATCAATATCCCCAGCCAAATCTGAGTCAACATAGCCCTGTAAATGAGTAGTAGAGCCCCCAAAGTGTAAACACTTATTGGATGTTCCTCTCAAATATCTGAGAATCCACTTGACAGCATTCCAATGCTCAAAACCTGGATGACTCATATACCTGCTAACAACTCCCACTGCATGTGCAATATCTGGCCTAGTGCATACCATAGCATACATCAAACTTCCTACAACTGAAGCATAGGGTACCTTGGACATCTTATCCTCCTCTTCCTGTGTCTTGGGACACCTCTCCTTAGTCAATTTCAAATGACCAGGTAAAGGTGTGCTGACAGCTTTAGCATTCTCCATAGAGAAACGTTGCAACACCTTCTCAACATAATCAGCTTGAGATAGCGTCAATGTTCTGTTCTTCCTATCTCTGCAAATCTTCATACCAAGGATTTGTTTTGCTGCCCCCAAATCCTTCATAGCAAATGCATGTGCTAATTGGCGTTTCAGCCCCTTAATATGATCCATGTTAGACCCAGCTATAAGCATATCATCAACATATAAACATAAAATAATGTAGCTATCATCATCCAACCTCTTAAAATAAACACAGTAATCTGAATGACACCTATTATATCCATGCTCATGCATAAAACTGTCAAATTTCAGATACCATTGCCGAGGTGCTTGCTTCAGGCCATATAAACTTTTCTTCAATTTGCACACTAAGTTCTCCTTACCTTTGACCTCAAAACCCTGTGGCTGAGCCATATATATTTCTTCATCCAAATCACCATGAAGAAAGGCTGTTTTAACATCCATCTGCTCTAAATGCAAATCTTCAGTAGCCACAAGACTTAAAACAGTACGAATAGAAGTCATTTTAACAACATGAGAAAATATTTCATCAAAATCAATTCCTTTTTGCTGTGCAAATCCTTTTACAACTAACCTGGCCTTAAATCTTTTGTTACCTCCTTCCTCTTCTTTCAACCTGTAAACCCATTTATTCTATAAAACCTTTTTACCTGCAGGCAACTTGCACAAATCCCATGTCTTATTTTTCAGCAAAGAGTCCATTTCATCTTTCATTGCAGACTCCCACTGAATCTTAGTATCCACCTGCACAGCTTCATCATAACTTTCAGGTTCACCAGCATCAGTAAGTAAAATAGAATACAAAGAGGGAGAAAACCTTTGTGGAGGTCTAATTGGCCTTGTTGACCGTCTAACATTCACTGGTGTATGTGGTATTTGTTGTTGCAGTTGTTGCACATCATGAGGAATGGCTGGAACATCAACTTTTGGAGTATCATCCAGCACTACATAATCATCTTCTTTCTTCTCATGTTGCTGCAACAGATCTTTGTACAACACTTTTTCATTGAATATGACATCCCGGCTTCTTATAATTTTATGATTTTCAAAATCCCAAAGCCTATAACCAAATTCATTAATGCCATATCCAACAAAGACACATTTCTTTGATTTAGCTTCTAGCTTGGTTCTATTTTCAGAGTCTATATGAGCAAAAGCTTCACAACCGAAGGTCTTGAGAAAAGAATAACTCACCTTCTTACCAGTCCATGCTTCCTCTGGAATACCATAGCCCAAAGGAGTAGAGGGACCTCTATTAATCAAATATACTGCAGTATTGACAGCCTCCGCCCACATGTGTAAGGGCAACCCATCATGCAACCTCATGCTCCTTGCGTGCTCCATTATAGTCCTGTTCATGCGTTCAGCCACTCCATTTTCCTGTGGAGTCCTTGGAATAGTTTTTTGTCTACGAATACCATTAGTGGAGCAATAATCTTCAAATTCATGACTGCAATACTCACCACCATTATCAGATCTGAGACATTTTAATTTCTTACCAGTCTCATTTTCAACCAAGCATTTCCATTTCTTAAAAGTTTGAAATACATCAGATTTTTGTTTAAGAAAATAAACCCATACTTTTCTAGTTGCGTCATCAATAAATGTAACATAATAATGAGAGCCACCAAGGGAAGATACCTGAGCCGGTCCCCATACATCTGTATGCACAAGTTCTAATTTCTCCTTTTTGTTTTCCTTCCCTGTCTTTACAAAACTCACTCTCTTTTGTTTTCCATACACACAACTTTCACAGAAATCCATATTCACACATTTTAGACCTGGTAAAACTTTCCTTGAATGAAGTACTTTCATACCTTTCTCACTCATGTGCCCAAGTCTATTGTGCCACAACGCTGTATCAGAATCCATAGCAGCTATTTGTTCTCCCTGCTCATCTGCAGTAATTGTTCCTGAATATTCATTTTTCTCTGAAACAATCAAAGTAGAAGGAACAATATGACCTGTACAAAGATATAAGGTGCCTACTTTCACACCTTTTGCTACTACAAGGGAACCTTTTGAAACCTTCCAATTTTTATCATTAAAAGTAACTACACAACCCTCATCACCAAGTTGCCCTACTGAAATTAAATTTCTACTTAGTTTTGGAACATGTCTTACCTCATGTAGTAGCCAATGATTCCCATTCTGCAACTTAATCTTAATTTTTCCCTTTCCAACAATCTGACAGGGTTCATTATCCCCCAAATAAACAAGCCCAAAATCCCCTTGGACATAATCAATGAAATAACCTCTATGAGGTGTAGCATGAAAAGAAGCACCAGAATCTAAAACCCATGAATCATCAACACTCTCTAAAGACAGAAGCAAAGCATCCTCTTCGGATTTGTTACTTACCACATTTGCCTCTTTGTCTCCATCTGATTTATCTCCTTCATTTTTCTTTCGAGTCCAGCAATCTTTCTTTTTGTGCCCTGGTTTCCCACAGTACCAACAATCATTTGGTCCTCTCGATTGAGACCTCCTCCCCTTTGACTTTCCTCTTGATTTCCCACGATTTCCAGAGTTACTTCCTCTTTCATTCGTTCTGCCCCTACTTTGTGCATTTAAAGCACTTCCTGATGTAGATCCACCTGAGGATTTTCTACGAGTTTCCTCACTTAAAATAACACCGATCACATCATCATATTTTAGGGTACTAGATCTAGGAACAGAATTACTCACCGCCATTACCAAGCCATTCCAGCTTTCAGGCAAAGAACACAAAATCAAGAGAGCCCTAATTTCTTCATCAAAATTGATACCCACAGAAGATAATTGACTAGTAATAGTATTAAACTCATTTAAATGATCTGCAACAGATCCACCTTCTGCCATTTTCATATTAAATAAACGCTTCATGAGAAATACCTTATTTGAAGTGGAGGGCTTTTCATACAGTGTCGCTAGGGTTTTCATCAAATCTTCTGTCGTCTTTGCTTTTGTAATATTAAATGCCACCGATGGTGCCAAGCATAACCGAATGCTTCCAAGTGCCTTTCTGTCCAAAAGATCCCATTCAGCCTCTGACATAGTTCCCTGATTCTTGGCTTTTCCTTCCAACGGCTTCCACAAATCCTTCTGATATAAATAGTCTTCCATTTGCATCTTCCATAACTGGAAGTTCTGCCCATTAAACCTATCAACCCTCAGCTTACCATCATCTGCCATTGCTCCCACTCAACCGTGAGACTCCCACTTAACTGTGAGACTTTCCTGCAGAGGATAAATGAGAAACAACTAGGCTCTGATACCACTTGTTAGGATAAACCACAGACAGAAATAAAAACTACATGCAAATATAAACAATAACAAAAAATAATAGAACACACAGAAATGAACACAAGGCACCAAGATTTAACGTGGTTCACCCAATCCCTGGGCTACGTCCACCAAACAACAAGTCCGATCTTATTACAATCCAGTGATTACAACCTGATTACAATCCGTAATCCCTTACAGCTCAATACCGCCGCAAGAACCAATTTCGTATCACCACATATCAAAAATACCCAACCCTAAGCCCTTTTTATACAAGTATTAAACCGCTTTAGGGTTATAACATGTCGGCCATATGTCGGCCATAATATGTCGGCTACCATGTCGATGTCGGCTACTTCCAAAAATTTTTTTTTTTGGGGCGATGCCCCGAACCCCACTATTTATGAAGTATGTACAGTACTTTCCTGATCAGTCACCACAATCTAACAGAAAGGGCATGCACCTAAGCAAGGTAATTCTCATAATTGGTATTATAACACATGGTATAATTGTCATTACTGTGGAGAGTATGGTCACATTCTAGAAAATTTCATTAAGACACATTTCAGAGACAATTACAAGAAACAGTTAACTGGAAGCATAGTATGTTTTAGTTGTCACAAGATTGGACATATTAGTAAGAACTACAGGACCCGAGACACCAAGAAACAAAAAAATCAAGGGAAAAGGCAAAATTAATATAGAAAAAACAAACAAAGAGATGAATCAAACATGGAGAAAGAAGGTAGAAGGTAGAAGTAGTGGAAAAAGGGAAGACGAGGTCACCCAATCCAATGGATCAGGTGATCACATCACTTCTAACTAAGTTGAAAAGGTATGAAAGGGACTATACATTTAATTGCTACATCTTACAATAGTTTGTACTATAAAATATGTCAAAGTCCATATCTGCATGAATTAAGATGCATTAGGGAAGATTTGAGGAAATAATTGAGTAAATAAAATGAATGCATAATAGATGTTGAGTATTAATATTGGCATTTTTAGTGATCGAGTATTGACATATAAATCAAGCTATTATGTAGACTGAGATGAATATGTGAATAGTAATGAATACCAAGCATTGGAAAGAAAATTTTATGAACAAAGATCATGTGAAGGCCAAGATAGCTATAATGCACCTAACAAAGTATACAACATTTATTGAAGACCTAATTTGACATATTGAAGATTTATATTAAGTTTTTGAAGATTTTCATTCACTAGATGTTTTAGAGAATCCAAAGCGATTAAAGGAACTTAGAGAATAATTTGAGAAGATCTATAGCCTACTGTTGACAAACAACAAAGTAAAGTAAGTTACACTTAGATATGAGTTTGCTTGTTTTGTGATTTTTTTGAAGTTGATTTTCAAACCCCTATTTAAAAAAAATGGTATCATCTACATCTCGCACTAGGAAGGGAATGTTAAAGGAAAGAAATCTGCAAATTCTAAGGAATGACCAATGTCCTTCACCAAAGTTCAAGGCATCAGGTGCTCTATCATCAATTCCTTCTAGAGTGTTAATGGTACATGATGTTTTTTTATGTTATATGTGCAAAGTAGGAGAGATTGGAAACTATGAATTGAGAAATGCATATAATAAATTGTGTGAGAATAGATTTCTTAAGGATGAAAAAAAAGTCATTGCTGAGAAAGGGCTTACTTGTGTCGTATCCTTTCCAAAGGTTTTCAAAGTTGAATGGATTAAGATAATCCCGAGCAGGGTGCACGATATGAAATTATGGATGGAAAGTGGGTTGGTGAAGATTAACAAGGCAATAATCCACTAAGTGACTAGGTATCCAACCCTAGATCAAGTAAAGACTATGAGGTGTCAGCAAGAAACATCATCAAAGAATAAATGAAGGTAAAGTACAAAAACCAAGGAATGCCAATTGATGGTATTGAGGACCTTGCAATTGAATTTTTTGTATGAGTAATAACACACAAGATTTATCAGTCGAGTCGACTAAACAATGTTCCTTGTATTGCAGTTAATTTAGGTTATAAGATTGTGAAGAAAGATCATAGTTATGATCTTTTCGAGCTTTAATTGACACAACTGGAAGATAACCTTTGAGCAATAAGGAAGGAAAATAACACATTGTATAAGTTTGTGTCACTATTAGCTTTTATATTTTTCTATGTATAAAATTTATTTCCAACTGTTGGAACTATAGTATGGGTTAAAACTAGACTCGTGACCAAGCAGATAAACTTATTTATCGAAAAATTGGGTGAGAATTTTGAAACCATAATGGATGATTATTTTGAAGAATTTAAAGGAAAGATGAAAAATAGAATAAGGATTCCATAATCAATTGTTGACCACTATTATGAAAATATCTGTTTCATGGTCAACATTGATTTCATGTATGCACAAGCTGCAATACCAAGGGTTGCATGGCTGAGGCCAATGCAATATGAAGTGAATGTGGATGAAGTCACTATAGCAGTTACAACCTTGTTATCAGAGGAAATTGACAATAATGTCGAGCCCTTATGACATAGGAGCATCATGGGTTTTCTAGATGACTACTTTGGAGTTCTTGGAGGAATGCTTAGTAGTTGTTTTGGAGAGTACTTGGAGTGTTACTTAGTCATTGAAGGCACTTAAAATAGCTTGTGGCACTCAACCATTGAAGGTACTCAATGATGCTTATGGGAACTCAACATACATTGGGAGCTAGGTGATGCTTGGTTGCAGTGCTGACCGAGTAGCTTAGTCAATGAAGGGGCTTGGTTGCTGGTGGACTCAACACTTACTAGTGCTTGGAAATTCTTGTGTGAGCTCGGTTATGCTTGGTGTTTTTTTTGATACTTGGAAGTGGTTTTTTTGATGCTCGATCATGTATCAATGTTTGCTTTTCCCAAGTTGTCTGTGATCAGTTTCTAGCCTGAGCCGACCTTGACATTTAATTTGGTTGTATGTACTTAATTTATTTTATAAGTTGACTTTTGGCTTAAATGTGTATTTCATGCAAGGGTTTATTTGATTTTTAACTTACTAGGCTGACATGTGGCTTAGTTGGGTATATGTAAGGGGTCTTGTGGAGTCTTAAGTCATATATCATCCATCTTGGAGAAGAGGATGTGGAAGATGAGAAAACTTTGAAGAGCTAGTAGTTGAGGCTTGGGGAACAAGGAGATTGCTTGGTGGGCTTGCTAACACAAGTTTAGATCTTACTTGGAGGTTTTTACCAAAGTGTGGTTCTAGACTAGATAAGGGGTTTGGGGTTGGATCTTAAGGGATTTTGCAGAACTATTACTTGCTTTATATTTGGCTGTAACTGGGAAGGCCTTAAAACTCGACACATTGCATCCAATCAATTATTTTATGACTAACAAGTTGTATTTGGTGTTAGATCTTATATCTTATGTTATGTTTTTGGTGTGTGGTTATATACTAGGGGCTAGAACATATCCTCTAGGGATTCTCCTACCTTTTTACTGCATCACTTTCGACAACTATGAGAAACTAAGTTAAAAATGATGATGCAAACAAAAGCATCCAAGATGGATAGAAAGAGGAAAAAAATGATTTCTGATCTTGAGGGAAAACTTGGAAAATGGCCCCTACAAATAACAGAAGGCAAGGGAGAGGATGAGGAATCAGATGAAGAAGAGGAAGAGTCTGAATAAAAAGAACAAATGGTTGCCGAGATCAAGGGAACTAAGAAAAATAAAATTTTAATAGTGGATCCTAAGGTAAGGAGGGATTTGAAGAAGACTATGAAGAAGATTGTTACCCCTCCTACCCTTGAACCCAAAAGAAGAATAATTAAAAGGAAAGGATCCAAAGCAGCACCACCTACAACTACTAAACCAAAGCAAAGCCCAACAAAGGTCACTCAATTGAATAAGGGTAAAAATTCACCAAAGAGGAAGCATACTACAAAGGGACTGAGTAGAGTTCACAGAAGAAGCTGAGAAGAAAATTGGTCACCATGCCTAATGATGACTAGGATGATGATGAGAAAATTGAGTTTGATGATTGGAGTAAGTTTTAGATTGTTCCCAAATGATCACTCATGGATATTTAATAGGTATGTGAAAACATAAGAAATTTAGTAGGACTAACATGATTCAAACATATCAAGTATGATTCGTTTAATAAGGAAGATCGAGAGAAAATTGAAAAGGCCATGCTAGATATGATGACAAAATTTCAATATATGCCTATAGAACTAGGCAAAGGGATTCCAGAATATTTATACAATAAATTAGATGCTAAATGGAAGTGGGCATTATCCATAGATAGAAAAATAAGAGAGGCTACATTAGCCAAAACAATGTCTGGTTTAGGGAAGACACACATGTCAATTGTCCTAAGAGATTATGCAAAGAAATTTGTACCAAAGTTAAGGGCATATAAAATTTTGAAGAATATAATAAATGATGTTTTACAAGATAATATTTTGAAATCAAAAAAGGTATTTGAACCATTATCTTGAACAATAGAAGAAGAAAAAGAAGTAGAAGTTAGGGATGTCATAGAGCTTGATAATCAAGAATATTATAATGAGCTAGAGAGCCTCGAAGAATAAACAAGGAAGAAGGTAGAGGAGAGTGCATGAAAAGATGGTGTCACCATAGAGGATATTCTTGATTTGACACCATATAATTAGAACATCTTGACTGAGGAAGATTTAAAGAATATTCTTGGAATTACAATAGGAAAGGTAAACTTCTGAGGGGGGTGGAGGGTGAATCAGTAGTTAAAACTTGAACCCATAATTTTTTACCTCACATCCATCTCATGCATTCAATAAATAAACTCAAATAGCATGTCAAGTACATACATCTAAATCATGTAAACATGTAAGAAATCACACACATAACACCAGATATGATTACCTAGAAACCCTCCAAGTGAGAAGGTAAAACTGGGGTGGGGATGAAACTCACAAATCTTCACTACTGCAGTTGTAAAGTGTATCCAATTAAGGTTACAATGTTTTGACCATGAATCATGGTCTACTACAAAGACTGTTAGGTCTTACCTTGTTAGAGGATTTCAACACCCTGTTAGAAGTGTGCCTTGTTAGAGGACTTTGACTTACAACTAAGTAAGCACCCTGTTAAAGGATTTCATATAGCCTACTAAGACTACTTTGTTAAGAGATTTGACTGAAATCATCTGTTAAAATGTCTCAACATAGATCCTGCAATTGACACTTGCTTGCTTCATGACAAATCACCTCTAAACACTTATCTTCTTGATCCTTCTCGATCAAATGTCTCAATGTTGTATCCTTCTCTCTATCCTTTGTTCTTCTCTAACTAATTTTGTAATTCACTCTTTCTTCACAACTTCTAAGTCTCCATGAATGCTCTATTTGTGCATGCAAACTTCTCTCTTTTCTTCTTCGACGTTCATTCTACATTCATATGAAGTTTAGGGTTTTGTCCTCCTTAAGAAGACTAGGAGACTTAGGGTTAGGTATGAATCTACGGCTGAGATTCATCCATATTGCCGCTTAAACCTTCCCATTTTTTATTGGCTACATGTAGTTGCATAAGGAATCCAAATAAACATTCATCCTTATCTCCAAAAGATCGTAATCTATCCTTAATTTAGCTGAAAAATGGTTTACATAATTGTTTGTGCCATTACAAAAAAATATGTCCAAGTCGTGTCACTCGGCATATGAAGTCACTGATACTCAACATGCACTATATTTCTATTCTAACTCGACACCTGCACTACTCAACATCTACTATTTACGAGGCTCCTGAATCACTCGGCATGGTCTATCTGCTCGACACTTGAGTGACTCAACACATATTGTAACTCAACTTGGTCTAATATATATATGTTATTCTTGGCATGTATTACTAGTTCGACATGAACTAAGTAAATGGCTTAAGTGTGTTGACACTCACTTGTCAAAACCAATCTGAGATCAACAATGATAGAGCTTGATAATCAAGAATATTATAATAAGCCAAAGAGCCTTGAAGAACAAACAAGGAAGAAGGTAGAGGAGAGTGAATGAAAAGATGGTGTCACCATAGAGGATATTCTTGACTTGACACCATATAATTAGAACATCTTGATTGAGGAAGATTTAAAGAATACAACATCAACCATCTTAGACACTCCTCTTACATGCACCAATCTTGTATTACTTCAAATTTAAGATTACACATGGATTGAAAGTGCATCAACTAATAGTTTCCAAATTACATCAGGCTGTAATACAATTGCCAAATGTTTCTCCTATTCATACTGATGCATCAAACATTACACCTTTTCAATAGGCTACACCTACTTAGCAAGAGAGTACTTCCATAGGGCAAAAAACACTAGGACTAAGTGCTAGAGGGACAAAAATGCAAATAATATTGATGAGTGTTAGTACACGATGGTTACAGATAATGGAGAACAAGATTGAGTCACAAATCATTTTTGGGTAAGTACAATTTGACCCATACACACCTCAAGCCATAAGTGTAAAAAACAAGGGGGAATGATAATAATGACACAAACACAAAGGGAATCCATAGGAAATTTTTTGGAGAGACATATACATATGATGTATATAGTGCAAAGACCGAATCTCATTCTAAGGGGGAGTGTTATTTTGAAATTTTGAATGGAATACTAAGTCAGCCAAAGGGTTTTCATCACTAATGTCAAAGGGGGATATTTTGTATCTCTACACCATGTTTCCTATAAGTGATCAACACTTAGTCATTTTTGAGGCAGAGTTGGTTGGTCATCACTACGAATGAGCAATCATTTTTGAGGTAGAGTTGGTTGGTCATCACTACAAATGAACCACCTAATGAAGATTGAGGAATTCATGGGCTTGTTTATATTTTAGTCTAAGCTGAGAAAGTCTAAGGTTGCCAAGCACCCTAGTATTGATCGAGTAATATTTTATGTCGAGAAAAATGAAGATAGTTTGTGCTGAGTGAGAAAGTTATTGCCAAGCATGCAAAGGCTGATGGACAACATGACTACCACTTGTGACCGAGCATCACAATATTCAAGTGTTGATTTTGGCATATGTTTTTGTAATGACACAAAAAATTATGTAAATAGTTTTGGCCAACTTCTATACTTATTTTATGAATTGTAGAGATAGCAAAGGAGGTAATTATGCATTTGATTAGAGGAGATCAATCCCTAGGAAGGAAGAATAACCAATTAGAAATTTAGAAGGTCTAAGCAACAAAATGGAGAATTTTGAATCGTTGATCTTGATCTAGAACCTTCTGTAGTTATCTATTTAAGAAGAGTTCAAGACCTAAATCACAAGGATGATCATGTATGTGTGAGAAGGTCAAGCACAAAGCAAAGGAAGGCTAAGTTTGATTACCAAAGATAAAGATTAGATAGAGCAGCCTAGTGGTGAAGAGCATAATAGAGTTTATCAAATTAAGAGATCAATTCAAATAAGGATAGAGAAGATCTGTAATCTAGCATCAAGTGCTAATCGAAGGATCAAGTACTAAGATATTCTAACAAGTGGATTAGGGTAAGAGTTATCCTAATAGGTCTATTTAAATCTCCTAACAAAGTGCTTGCTTAGTTGTAAGTTGAAATCCTTTAATCAAGGTAGACCTAAAATTCTTGTAAATATTTTAATAGAGAAGATCTCTCATAGGGTAGATCATCAAAAGAGATCAAACATTATAGCCTTAACAGGCACACTTTATTGCTGCAATAGTGAAGATTTATGGGTGTCATCCCTAACCCAATTTTATCTTCACTTTGTAGGGTTTTTGGGTAACCAATTTTTTGTGTTATGTGTTTACATTTTACTTGTGGATGTGATACATAATTAGATTTATTTCAGTATTTCAAGTTTAAATTTATGGTTCATGATCTAGATACAAGACAAACTAGTGGTGAATGCAATTAATTTTTTATCTACTTAAAGGAGTTAAAAGTTTTAGTAATCTTGATTCATGTCCCTCCCGCTTCTTAGTATCTTACTTCCCATGAAGACTTAAAATATATCGATGTTTAGAATACCTTAAAAAAGAGGATTCAAATGAGTTGTATGTATATATTGTGCATTCTTTACTCAATATATTGATAAAACCATACACATTAAGCTACAAATGCATTTAAGAGTTGAGATCCATGATTTAATTAAGAAGAAAATGATCTAAGAAAGAAATGAAAAGGAAAGTTAAACTTCTAAAATGCACAATGAACTCTAGATGAATTTGAAAATTATAACACTAATATAAAAATTAGTTTATTATAAATGATTTCTTCTTAGGAGAGGCTTGGTTTTATAGGAATTACATGAGATTGTGTGGTTTGGATTAAAACTTGGTAAAGGGTTGAGATCCTCCCTTGCTTGATCCATGTGAGTTAGTCCATGTGATTAGTCTTTGATTGAATCTATTTGTGATTTCTTGGTAGGTAGAGGATGAGAAAAATTAGTATCTTTATTTTAATTCCCTTTTAAATTAGAAAGTTTAGCAAATGAATTTATTTAATTAAAGGTACTAGGACCTTTAATTAAATGATTTATTTAATTATTAAATATCCTTGATACTTTATTAGGAATTAATTGGTGATTGATTTAACTATGCAAGTATATCATCCATAATCAAGTCTAGTATTTTACCCTATTTGATTTAGATTTAGGGTTAATTACTAAAGATTAGGGGTTCTTGGTTTACTAGACTAATTTTGGGTGATTAAATTTTCCCTTACTTTAATTCATGTGTATTTAACATGTTCATTCAAAGAAGATCTAGTATAAAAGAAACAAACAGTTTGAAATGAAGTGACAAAAATATTCTTGATTTGAAATTAATTCCAAGCATGATGGAAACAAGATTTATCAAAGATCCAAAGATACCAGTTCCAAACATGATTGAATGAAGACCAATTATAATAACTTTGATCTTGTGATTGGACAAACATTGATAGAGAAAGAAGTTAGAATGTTCATCTTGATGTTAAGGGATGAAATTGAACTCCAATTTGATGATGATGAAAACTAACCAACTTGATGTGAAGCAATAAAATTGATCAATGTTAGAAAGACTCTTAAACCATAACCATAATCTTGGTTTGAATGAATAACCAACTTAACAAAGAGTGATAAAATCAACTACTATTAAGATATTGGCAAGGGTAATTAACTTCATAAGTGTCCTAATGAAGCTAATTACCTAATTAGGAAGATGCTACCACATTGATGTAGTTCGATGAAAATGATACACCCCTAGCTATTCAATTGATTTTAAAAAGATTAGATTTAAATCTAAGTAATTTGATGTGAAGAAATGAAATAAATCATGTAGAAATATTTAAGAACCTCAACTTGATATGGATTCTAGTGAAGTTGAGATGCCCCTAGTGATTAGGTCTTGTTGGATTTGATGGTTCAGCTCAATTGTCTTTTGATCACTAAAGAAGACTTAATTTTTCTTTTTTGACTAGATTGAAACTTTTTCTTGATCCAATGTGATTCAAAGTTTGATGATGCATTGGTCACCCCCTAGGGAACTAAATCAAAATACAATGTCATAACACATTGATTTTGGGCTTTTTGATTTTTTTAAAAAAAATTGTGTTAAAGATCTTAGTAAAAGTATCTCTTGTAACTTGTAATGAAACTTGTTTTTATTTCTATATGTTTCAAGTTACTCTTACAATGAAATATTTATATGATTTGAAGAGGCATGTCTTCCGTAGAGACATGTATCTTCTTAACTCACATTATTTATCCCAAATAATAATTTCTCAATGTATTATCATAATGATACTAATTTATATATAGAGTATCTATATGTGTAATCTATCTCATATATATAATACACACATACAAACACATATAATACATGTGTAATAATATATGTCATATATATAATATCTATGCATATATATCTACTTAATAATTTATTATCAATAATAATAATGATCCATGATAATATTAGATAAAGATAGAATTCAAATGTTTCAAGGTCAATAGGCCATTCAAACATTTGATTTCATAGATATCTGATTGAAGCTAAAATCATTAACAATCTCTCTTAGCTAGGAAGGATGATTCCTATCCAAATAAACAACATAATGTCAATATAACTTTAATGTGATATCAGATAGTATGGGGTTGTTCATAGACATCTTGAATTTGGAGATATCCACCATAATGATATCATCTCATGATATCGAGAGTAATGAACTACTAATATCAAGTCTCATGATGTTTACCAAGTAATTAGTAAAATGGCCTACGAATATCAAGTCTCGTGATACTCACAAAGTACTCAACATGTCCAAGATGTTACCTTAGTTTATCATCAAAAGTAAGACGCAACCATGAATATGGACCATAAGATATTCATGATACTTATATTTTCTTTGGTATATGCATTGACATCAAGTCTCATGATGACTACTAAGGAAAATATTTGTACATGATTGTTTTAGGAAACTACAATTGGAACAATTGTTGTTTTGTCGTTGATGTCAAAACTATTGGTGAGATAGTTTGGTATTTGATCTAAATCTCATATCCATTTGATTGATGAAGAGGATTTGAGAAGTTGTTCATAACAAAAGAATCTAGAGGAAAGATTGAGTTATGAAGAGGACACTACAAATGGACATTTGATTAGGTGGACTTTGAAAAGATATAATAATTTTTTAAATCATGTTGCAAGTGGAGAAGACAATAATGTTCAAGTCTTGGAAGTGTGAGAAAAGATAGATCAAATGTGTAGGCTTGACTGAGTTACAGAGTAAAAGATAAGGAATTTTGATGGATATGTCGAGTGATGCTAGTATCAACCGAGCCACAGTAAGTGCCAAGAAAATTTAGTGTTGACCAAGCATCAATATCGACCGAGTGATAATATTGATGTAGAGAAAGAAGTTTTGTAGTGACCGAGTAACTTTGTGATGACCGAGTGTTACAACTTAGTGTTGGCCAGGGAACAACATTTTAACAGTTTGTGAGGAATCATAATTTCTATCCGACTAAGTTGATTTCTTAGGATATGGAAAATGTGTTGGAAATAAGGATCAACGAGTTGGATCATTTAATTTCAAGAGAGGATTAGGTAATCAAATTAAGAGATGAATTCAAGGAGATGTGTCTAGAAAAAGGAGAGATCAATGAAATATCATTTAGATACATTGTATCTGATGGATCAAATCATAAACCTTAAGATCTACGATGTTGTTTAAGAAAATAAGAAAATAAGAACTACCTATTTAAAGAGGTACAAAGGAAAAATTTTGTGTAGTGAGAGTAGAGAAGATAGAGAAGAGAGGCCATGCACGTGAGTAGAAGTTTCCTGAGAGTTGGAGTTGTTATTGATATTTTTGACTGGTGAATCTAAGCAAAATGCTTAATTGGTTTGAGAAGAAGTGAAGGGTGATTTCTTGAAGAGTTTCCAAGCTAATCAGAGATTGAGATGACAATAGAGGCCAGACAGTGAATCAGTATTAGGAGCTGAACAAGATATATGAACATGCAAAGCGAGTTGTACTTAACAAATCAAACCCATTGTTACTTTCTAACCATTGTGAAAAATATTTAAAATCCTTTAATCAAGGTTGACCTTACAGTTAGAAGGACTTAATAATCTATGTAAATCCTTTAACCGAGTGATAGTCTAATGGAATGTTCTAAAGTCCTCTAACAAGGTCACTCTAAATAGGGTGATTAAATCCTTTAACTAGGTCACATTTACTAGTGTGTATTGTAACATTTAACAGGATTGGATCTTATTTGGGTTCACTTCAAAAGAGTAAAAATTGTTGACATGTTGCTGGTGGTTTTTTCCAAACTGGGTTTCCATGTTAAATCCTAGTGTCAAACTTATGTGGATGTTATTATGATGCTTTATTGATTAAGGTTTACATACTACAAATCTGTTATTTTAGAATAGTGGACAACTAGCTAATGTTGCAAATAGTTTGCTGTAGAGACTGAGCAATGCAATAATAGAATCTTAAATTGTTTAAGTGTTTGTTTGTTTAATTGGTACTTGGACTTTGGATAACTAATTCACCCCCATCTCAGTTATTCTAAATATTCTAACGATTGGTATCATAGTATTGGTTCTTGCAAAGAGAAGTTTGAAGGGACTCAAAGCTAAAGATCATGGCATACAAAAGAGAGGTACCAAAGTTGAACAAAGAAAACTTTCCTACATGGCACAAGTTGATGAGTCTACATACATCTAGTATTCATGATGTTGCATTGGTTTTTCTAGATAGTGCATATGTGAACATAACAAAAGTCCCTTTGACTACTCAATAACTAAAAGAAAAGAAAGAACATAACTAGTCAATGTTGGAGATTACTTTAGCCCTAAGCTATGATGAGTTTAATGACCTAAAGGAATGCAAGAATTCAAAATAAATGTGGGATAAAATAAAGACCATCTATGGAGGAGATGATAATGTCTTGAGAGCCAAATCAAAAAGTCTAGGAGGTAAGTTTGATGAAATGATAATGACAAAAGGTGAGAACATAGTGCAATATTGCACAAGAATCAAAGAAGTCTTAGGATTAACCTCAGATTGAAATAACAGTTACATGAAAATATAACCAATATTAGAAAATAAAAGATTGCACATAAGAGAACACGAGAAACCAAGATTTAACATGGTTCACCCAATCCCTGGGCTACGTCCACCAACATCAAGTCCAATATTATTATTATCCAGTGATTACAATGCACAATCCCTTATAGTTGAATACCATTGCAAGAAGCTACAATATCACTATTACATTATGAAATCTTTAACCCTAAGCCTTTTTATACAAGTTTTTTCCACTTTAAAAATTAGGACTAGAATAAGTCGTACAATAGGAAAAATAAAAGTTGATGCCTTTTACAATATAAGGTCATTTTTGGCTTTGGGAGTGTTGCTCCCAAACCCTAGTAGAAATAATATTGGGAGAAAACCACGCCAAATAAATCTCCAAGTCTGATTAGGCTCCACATCACAACAATCTCGCACTTGGAGACTAATCAAGCTCCACAACAATAACCTCCTACTTGGAGACTGATCACAACACTGCTACACATGTAGCTCCCATTGGAATATCAAACCATCCTAAAATTTGGTATTCTTTAATTCTATTTAGTCTGGAAGACCTACCAAATTTGAAGAGGAGTTCAACTTCTCCCTTGTTACTACCTTGGTAAACATATTTGCTAGATTATCATCTGTATGTATCTTCTCAAACTTTAACTGTCCATCATCCAAAACTAACTGAATGAAATAGTACTGCAACTGTATATGTTTTGTCTTTGAATGTAGAGTTGAATTCTTTGCAAGATGAATGACACTCTAGCTATATGTGAGCAAATAATTATCCCTTTGTGGATGTCCCAACTCTTCCATGAAGAACTAAAGCCATATCATCTCCTTGGCTACCTCTTTAGTGGCAACATACTCTCACTCTATAGTTGATAAACCATTAACCTTCTACAACCTAGAAACCCAGCTCACTGTTGCTCCACCAATAGTAAATACATAACTTGTAGTACTCCTCCTAGTATCAATATCCACTACCAAATCTGAGTCAACATGTCCTTGTAAATCACTAGTAGAGCCCCCAAAATGTAAACACTTACTAGATGTTCTTAGAAAATATCTGAGAATCCATTTAATTGCATTCCAATGCTCGATTCTTGGATGACTCATTTACCTGCTAACAACTCTCACTGAATGTGTAATATCTAGCCTAGAACATACCATAGCATACATCAAGCTTCCTAAAAATGAAGCATAAGGTACTGTAAACATCTTATCCTCCTCGTCTTGTGTCTTGTGACACATCTCCTTAGTAAAGGTTTGCTAACAACTTTAGCATTCTCCATAGAGAAACATTGCAACACCTTCGCAATATTATCAGCCTAAGATAATGTCAATTTCTTGTTCTTCCTATCTCTACAAATCTTCATAACAAGGATTTATTTTGCTACCCCCAAATCCTTCATAGAAAATGAATGTGCTAATTGCTCCTTTAAGCCCTTAATGTGATCCATGTTAGACCCAACTACAAGCATATCACCAACATATAAACATAAAATAATGTAGCTGTCATTGTCCAACCTCTTAATATAAACAAAATGATCTAAATGACACCTACTGTATCCATGCTCATGCATAAACCTGTCAAATTTTAGTTACCATTGCCGAGGTGCTTGCTTCAAGCCATATAAACTTTTCTTCAATTTGCACACTAAGTTCTCCTTACCTTTGACCTCAATTCCCTATGGCTATGCCATATATATATCTTCATCCAAATCACCATGAAGGAATGTTGTTTTAACATCAAGATACTCTAAATGAAAATCTTCAGTAGCCACAATACTTAAAATAGTGCAAATAGAACTCATTTTAACAATAGGACAGAATATCTCATCAAAATCAATGCCTTTTTTTTCTGTGCAAATCCTTTTACAACTAACCTGGGTTTAAATATATTCTTACCTCTATCCTCTTCTTTCAACCTGTAAACCCTTTATCTATAAAGCCCATTTACCTCTAGGCAACTTACATAAATCCCATATCTTATTTTTCAACAAAGAGTCCATTTCTTCTTTCATTGCAGACTCCCACTAAATCTTTGTATCCACTTGCATAACTTTATCATAACATTTAGGTTCACCAACATCAGTAGGTAAAATAGAATACAAGGAAGGAAAAAATCTTTCTGGAGGTCTACTTAGGCTTGTTGACTGTCTAACATTCACTGGGATATGTGGTATTTGTTGTTGCGGTTGTTGCAGATCATGAGGAATTGCTGGACCATCAACTTTTGGAGTATCATCCAACACTATATAATCATCTCCTTTCTTCTCATGTTGCTGCAACAAATCTTTGTACAAAACTTTCTCATTGAATATGACATCCTTGCTTGTTACAATTTTATGATTTTCAAAATCCCAAAGGCTATAACTAAATTAATTAATTTCATGTCCAAAAAATACACATTTGTTTGACTTAGCTTCTAACTTGGTTCTATTATCAGAATCTATATTAGAAAATGCTTCACAATCGAAGGTTTTGAGAAAAGAATAACACACCTTCTTACCAGTCCATGCTTCCTCTAGAATACCATAGCCCAAAGGAGTAGAGGGAACTCTATTAATCAAATATATAGTAGTATTGATATCCTTCACCCACATGTTTAAGGGAAACCCCACATGTAATCTCATGCTTCTTGCATGCTCAATATTAGTCCTGTTCATGCATTTAATCACTCCATTTTCCTATGGAGTCCTTCGAACAATTTTCTTTTTATGAATATCACTAGCGGAGCAATAATCTTAAAATTCATGACTGTAATACTCACCGCCATTACTAGATATAAGACATTTTAATTTCTTTTTAGTCTCATTTTCAACCAAACATTTCCATTTCTTAAAAGTTTGCAATACATCAGATTTCTATCTAAGGACATAAACCCCTACTTTTCTAGTTGCATCATTGATAAATGTAACATAATAATGAGAGCCACCAAGGGAAGATACTTGAGTTGGTCCCCATACATCTGTATGCACAAGCTCTAATCTCTCACTTTTATTTTCCTTCCTAGTCTTCACAAAACTCAATTTTTTTTTTCCATACACACAACTTTCACAGAAATCCATATTAACACATTTTAGATGTGGAAAAACTTTCTTTGAATGAAGTACTTTCATACCTTTCTCACTCATGTGCCCAAGTCTATTGTGCCATAGCTCTGTATTAGAATGTACAACAACTATTTGTTCTCCATGCTCAACTACAACAACTATTCCGAACATTCATCTTTCTCTGAAATAATCAAAGTAGAAGGAGCATTATGACCTACACAAAGATATAAGGTGCCTAATTTCATACCTTTTGCTACTCCAAGGGAACCTTTTGAAACCTTCCAATTTTTATCATTAAAAGTAACTACACAACTCTCATCACCAAGTTGCCCTACTAAAATTAAATTCCTTCTTAGCCTTGGAACATGTCTTACCTCATGTAGTAGCCAATGATTCCCATTCTACAACTTAATTTTAACTTTTACCTTTCTAACAATCTGATACGTTTCATTATCCACCAAATAAACAAGCCCAAAATCCCCTTGGACATAATCAATAAAATAACCTCTATGAGGTGTAGCATGAAATGAAGCACCAGAATCTAAAACCCATGAATCATCAATACTTTCTAATGAAAGAAGCAAAGCATCCTCTTCATATTTGTTACTTACCACATTTGCTTCCTTGTTCCCTTTTGGTTTATTTTCTTATTTTTCTTTCGAGTCCATCAATATTTCTTCTTATGCCTTGGTTTACCACAATACCAACAATCTCTTAGTCCTCTAGATTGAGACCTCTTCCCCTTTGACTTTCCTCTTGATTTCCTACGATTTCTAGAATTATTTCCTCTCTTAGTCGTTCTGCCTTTACTTTATGTGTTCAAAGCACTTCTTGATGTAGATACACCTAAGGTTTTCCTACGAGTTTCCTCACTAAGAATAACACCAATCATATCATCAAATTTTAGGGTATTATAGCTAGGAATAGAATTACTTATAGCCATTACCAAGCCATTCCAACTTTCAGGCAAAGAGCACAAAATCAAAAGAGCCCTAATTTCTTCATCAAAATTAATACCCACAGAAGATAACTAACTAGTAATAGTATTAAACTCATTTAAATGATCTACAATAGATCCACCTTCTCTCATCTTCATATTAAATAAACACTTCATGAGAAATACCTTGTTTGAAGTGGAGGGCTTTTCATACATTTTTGCTAGGGTTTGCATCAACTCTTCCGTTGTCTTTTCTTTTGTAATGGTAAATGTAACTGCGCAAAGCATAATCAAATGCTTGCAAGTGCCTTTCTGTCTAAAATCTCCTAGTAGTCATCTATCATAGTTCCCTGTTTCTTTGTTTTTTCTTCCAATGGCTTCCATAAATCCTTCTAATAAAGATAATCCTCCATTTGCATCTTCCATAAATGATTCTGCCCATTAAACTTGTCCACCTTTAGCTTACTCTTGTCTGCCATCCCTTCCACTCAATTGTGAGACTCCCACTCAATCGTGAGGCCTTCCTGTAGAGGATTGCTAGAAAATAGATGATGAGAGTCTAGTTTAAAAAAAAATGATGATCGTCTGGCTTTGATACCACTTCTTAGGATTAACTTTAGACAAAAATAATAGTTACATGCAAATACAACCAATATCAAAAAATGATAGATCGCATATAAGAGAACAAAAGACACCAAGATTTAATGTGGTTCACCCAATCCCTGGGCTACATCCACCAAAAACAAGTCCAATATTATTATTATCTAGTGATTACAATCCACAATCCCTTATAGCTCAATACTATTTCAAGAAGCTACAATATCACCATTACATTATGAAATTTCTAACCCTAAGCTTTTTTAAACAAATTTTTTCCACTTACAAAATCAAAGCTAGAATAAGTCGTCCAATAGGAAAAATAACAACCAATGCCTTTTACAATATAAGGTCACAAAACCCCCATAGAAATAATATGTGAAGAAAATCGTGCCAAATAAACTTCCAAGTCTAATTAGGCTGCACATCACAACAAGAAGTTGTCAATGCTATTAGAGGAGCTAAAGGAAAGATTGAAGAGGAAATAATAATCAACAAGGTATTGAGAACTCTACTCCCTATTTATGCTATTAGGGTTTCTACAATACAAGAATTAATATGTACACCATGTAATAACCTAACCCTGAAAGGTGCAATTGGTAGGCTTATTTCTTTTGAGATGTCCAATTTTGATAATTAGACTCCTACTTCTATTGAATCTTCTTTTAAATCACAACTAATTCTTAGCAAGAAAAGAAAGGGAAAACATGTGAAAAATGATAGTGGTACTTTTGATAATGAACTTGATGAACTTAAGGAACTGATAGCTAGGAGATTTGGAAGAGGCAAAGGTATACTTACCATAATATGTTTTTCATGCAACAAGGTTGGTCATATTGCTGCAAGGTGTCCTGCAAGAGAGGACAAGGATGAAAGAAAGTCTAGAGAAAGTATAAAGGAAGAATGGATGCTCAAGACTTCAAGAAGAAAAAGGACTATAAGGACAAAGGTAAGAATCTTGATATATTTCTAAAGAAGAAATTGACATTAGTAATGATGAAGAGGTAGTCTATGTTGCTATGAAAAAAGATTCTGATGGAGATGAAAAAACTTTTTTAATCTCTTATGTAAACAAAAGTGATAGATGGATAATTGATAGTGGTTTCTCTAATCACATGACTAGTGAAAAAAGTAAACTTGAGGATATTGGACCATACAAGGGTGGCTGTGTAGAATTTTGTAATAATGTTCCATGTCTTGTGAAAGGTAAAGGGATAATTCAACTAACTAATAAGATCAGATGTGACAATGTTTCCTGGGTTGAAGGACATAACTATAATATGTTGAGTTTTTCACAATTAAACAAATTAGATTATAGAGTTGAATTTCATCACAAAATGCCGTAAACTATTTGGAAGTGGCGATCAAACAAGGCAACTTGTTCTATTTAGATTTATCTGATGAGGCATGTTTGGTTGCATAATATGAATATATTTGGTTATGGTACAAGAGGTTATGTCATATAAATTTTGATGATTTGGTTAGCATTAGTAAAATGAAAAAAGTAAAAGCTTTTCCAAAAAAGAAGAAACCTAACAATGTTATGTGTAAACAATGTCAATTGGGAAAAATGACAAAGTCTAGTTTTAAGAGAAAAAAATATTCATTTGATGATATTTTGGAATTGGTTCATACATACTTTTGTGGACCTATTTGATTTCAAATCTACTATAGAGAAAAATATTTCATTCTATTTGTTGATGAATACTCTAGAATGATGTCTGTGATGTTTCTTAAAGAAAAATTTGATGCTTTTCATCTGTTTATGAGATACCTAGCCAAAATTGAAAAGGAGACATGGAAGAGTCTGAAGTGTTTGAGATCTAATAGAGATGGTGAATTCATCTCCAATGAATTCAACACATTCTGCAATGACAAAGGAATCAAAATATAGATGTATGCACCTAGGACCCCTCCTAAGAATGGAATAGCTAAAGGGATAAATAGACCAATTATGGATTGTGCTATAACACTAATGATAGAGAATAATGTGTCACACAAATACTGGAAAGAAGTTATGAGTACTATTTTTTATACTCTGAACAAAGTGCAAGTTAAGAAAGGTACAAATGCCACACCTTTTGAATTGTGGTATGGATATACACCTAATGTGAATTTTTTTTTTTTTTGAAGCAAATGTTATATACTTAAAGAATAGAGGAATGGAAAACTTGATACTAAAAATGATGAAGGTATATGTTGACACAAAATTCTATACCCCTTCTTGAGGTATGAACCTCAAACGACCTTGTGTAACATGGAAACAACCTCCAAGTGTGGGACTTGCATTCTGAGGTTGAATCTCTAGAGAAAGCTGACTTCCTTACTATCAGGATGCACCTACACTACCACTTTGAAAGAAACTCGGAAGGAAAAGGAAGATGGAGAACATGAAATTAAATTGCTAAAGGGAAAGGGGGTTGATGCACCAAGATAGAAATTTGGTTACAACTCTGCTTATAGATGCACTACACATCAATGAAACACCCAACTACACTGATCTTAACTCTATTCTACCTTCTAAGAAACCACATGCAGGTTTGGAATTGGTTGAAGTGCTAAAAGAAAATGAATTTCACTATATAGTAACCCCTAAGAGACTTAAAACAACACATAGATCTAAGAAAATGGAAAGGAAGCATTCAAAACAAGTCAATAAACATGCACAAATGAATGAATGGAAAGAAGAGGTAAGAACACAATATTTCTTTAATGGAAGACAAAATTTGCAGAGCATTATGCTACTGAAAAAAATACAAACAGAGAAGAACCCTTAACAAATATTCACAAATGCCTTTTTAAAGAGTTTTGGCATAACTCTGATGTTTACATTGAGTTCAAACCCCAACTAGGTGGATTTGAGTTGTAGATGAGAGCAATAATTGAGAATTAGAAAGAAATCTAATCATAGAATGCAATCCAATGCTAAAAGTGATAGGATGAGACCAAAATTAGTGCAACCAGTCGCAAGAGATCAAATCACTAAAAAATTATCATTATATGCATTCAAGAGGCATGGAGTGCTTTGGAACTACACCAATCAAGGCCCAACAAGAAGTTGGGCATTGAAGAACTGGTCTTGATGGCATGAAATGGCAAAAAAATGCGAGGAGGGATAACAAAACATGTTATCTGCTTGCAACATGCAGGGTTGACCATGGGGAATAAATCTAATTTTCCCAAATTTGAACATTGACCATTGATGAAGGTATCTTCTTTGAAATGGATGGTCCAGATGCCGTGAGAAATATCCCCAATGAGAAATTAAAACATAGTCATCGATGTAGATCCCCTTCATTTCTAGCAAATGACAAAGATGCAATGAGGGAACCCCAAGATGCGCCAGATCCAACATTTGTCATGCTATTCTGGGATTTAGAATCTCACAAAGATTTTGCTACATGAAGAAATGCCAAAATGGCGATAGATGAAAACATCTTACACTTTTTCATTTAAGAGAATAGAAGACGATCATTTAATCTTCCATTGAATCTCCACCATTGATATGTGCATGTACATATTAGACGAATCTAAGTTAGAGATGGGATCCTCCACCATGTGGCACAATTCTGGACCTCATAACCTTGTGGAGACTCTATGATATGAAGAAATACTAGGATGAAGATACATAGTAGCATCCTATGTGATTTTGGGCTTCTGGGTTTAGTGGAGGCATTATAGTAGGAAGAAGCACCAGAATGGCAATGTGTGGAAACATTATGTTGGATGATGCATCAAGCCAACCACCCACACAAAAAGCATAGACACAACAAAGATAATGCAAGAAGTGGGACCCTCCACCATGTGGAAAAATTTTGGACTTTAGAGCCTTGCAGAAGCACTACAATGCGAGGTAATGTTGGACTGCTGACATGTCGAAACATCTCCTAATTTCGAGGAGATGGGCTTATATCTCACAAAAACATGAGAGTTGTTAGATGTCATTTCAGTTAGCTTGACTAAGAGAAAACAAAGCTAACTTGATCAAAAGAAAAAACTATAGCTCAATAAAAGAACAAACCAAGTCAACTTGGTGAAAGAAGGGACCGAGCTAATAGGAAATGTTAGCCGCCAACTTTAGCATGACATTATCCGCTACAATGAAACCAACCCATTGAAGGTTTCTTTGATCGAATATCAATGATAGGTTGAATGAGGGAAAAAATAGCCAATAGTATATTCCTAGGACATTCCACTAAGAGCAAAGCTTATAAGTGTTTGAACTCTAACATTAACAAAGTTATGGAATGTGCAAATGTGAAAGTTGATGAATATACAGAGATAAACGAAGTTGAATTTGTAATACATAACCTGAAGATTACAGTTCATTTGAATATGTGAATGATAGTTCTCCAAGCACTCCACCTAAACAAGAAATCAAAGCTGCAGATCCTCAATAGACTGGGAATGCCAAGTTGCAATAGCTAGTGTTTGAGTAGCAGACTATGAATTTTGAGCAACAAATAAATGATGTCGAGTCATAGATAGAGGAAGCCAAACAAGAGGAAGGCAATGTTGAGCATGAAGAACCTAAACCTAAACATGAACAAGAAAGAGATAATGAGCTTGAAATTATTTTTCAAGATGAACCTGTTGAAGAACAAAGAAGAAAAGATCATGTATTAGAAAAATATGTGAGGATATATCATGTATTTAAACAAATCATTAGAGATTAAGATTATGGTGTTATGGCAAGAAAAAGACTCAGAAGTGATACATGCTTACTTTTTGAGTTTGAGCTTAAATTTGTTAAAGATGATTAGAAGAATGAAGATTGGATACAAGCTACAAATGAAGAAATTGAATAGATTGAGAAGAACAAAACATGGTCTCTAGTATCCAGACCTAAAGACACAAATGTTATTGGAACAAAGTTGGTATTAAAGAACAAGATGAATGAGAAAGGTGAAGTAACAAGAAATAAAACTACATTAATATGAAATTGATATGCACAAGAGGAAGGCATTGACTATGGGGAAACATTTTCCCTTGTAGCAAGATTAGAATGAGTTAGAATACTACTTGCATATTCTTCTTATAAAAGATTCAAGGTATATCAAATGAATTTCAAATCTACATTTTTAAATGGGACACTTGAGGAAGAAGCATACATAGAACAACCCAAAGGATTTTTGGATCCTGACAAGAAGAATATGCAATGCAAGTTGCACAAAGCTTTATATGGTTTGAAACAAGCCCCTAGAGCATGGTATGAAATACTGCATAATTATTTTGTGAACATTGGTTTTGCAAGGACAAATGATAACAATAATCTATATTTGAAGATTGGAAAGAACAATACGGTATTGTTATCTAAAATTTCTATTGACAATATCATATTTGGAGGAAAGGAAGCATTATGAAAAACTTTTGCTGATGAAATGAAGAAGGGATTTAAAATGCCAATGTTTGGTGAGATCAAATTCTTTGTTAGCTTACAAATATATCAAATGAATCAAGATATCTTCATTACTCAGTCCAAATATATCAAGGAGATAGTAAATTTTTTTGGGATGGAAGATTCTAAACCAGTGTGTACACCTATGATTACTGGACTCAAACTATCTAAGAATGATAATTCTACTGATGTGAACTAGACACAATATAAATCAATGATCGATAAACTACAATATGTTGTTCATAGAAGACCAGGTATTGCATTAGCTATTGTGATAGTTGCTAGATTTTCAGCAAGTCCTAAGGACAATCATATGATGGTAGTAAAGAGAATACTAAGACATCTTCAAGGAACAAAAGGCTACGGATTATATTACAAGAAGAATGATAAGTTTGAACTAAAGTTATTCACTGACTCCAATTGCACAAGAAATGTTGATGATAGGAAGAGCACAAATGGTGGTGCATTCTTTCCAGGAAAGAGACTAATTTCATGGACAAGTAAGAATTATAACTACATTTCCTAATCAACAACTAAAGCCAAGTATGTGACAACAATAGTAAAATATTCAAATATCATTTGGATCAAACAATTGTTGAAAGATACGAAGGAAGAGATTATTGATCCAATGGTTATTTTTGTGATAACACAAGTGCTATTAACATATTAAAGAACCCTATTATGCACACAAAGACAAAGCACATTGCTATCAAGTATCATTACTTGAGAGAGCTAGTTCAAGACAAAAAAGCGAAATTGGAATATGGGAACAATAAAGAGAAAATTGCAAACATATTCACTAAAGCTTTACCTAACGATACTCATGAATATCTTAGAGGTAAATTGGGTGTGATTCCCCTAGACAAAGCTAGTTAAGCTACAAAAAAGCATTGCATTAAATGTGCTGATTAGACTATCTTACAGATTGATGTAGATAATTCTACTTTAGGAGTTTTGTAAGGTAGTATTGAAGAGGAAGGATAGTATAACAAATCAATCATATGAAGGTGACAGATGAAGAATTCAAATATGACATGCAATTATCTACATAATCAAGATATATGAGAAAAAGATAGTGTCTCTAGCATTGTTTTCAAAGAGGGAGAAATTGAATATTGCATAAGAATATCAAAGAGGGAGATATTTATCATCAAAGATAATAAAAATCTTAATCCAATGGGATAAAATATCCTAGAGGAAGAAATTGGATGTTGGCAAAGACATGGTAAGTAAGAGGGAGTGATTACTTAGAGGGAGTTCATAAACTTTTAAGAAGTGTTGCTAGATTAGAGATATGCATTAGAATGAAACTAAGGATATTAATAAAAGATCTAATACATTTAAAGTATTACTCAAAGAATGTACAAATTTTGGATTTTATGGTAACCTAAAGTATTTCTGAAAATATATTTTTTGAGGTTTTTCCATCAATGACAAAGAAGGCGATTGTTGGAAACTACAATTGGAACAATTGTTGTGTTGTCATTGATGTCAAATCTATTGGTGAGACAATTTTCTATTTTATTGATGAAGAGGATTTGAGAAATTGTTCATAACAAAATCATTTAGAGGAAATGTTGAGTTATGAAGAGGAAACTACAAATGGACATTTGATTAGTTAGATTTTGACAAGATAAATTGATTGTTTAAATCATGGTGCAAAAAGAGAAGACAATAATGTTCAATTCTTGGAAGTGTGAGAAAAGATAGATCAAATGTGTAGTTTTGACCAAGTATTAGAGTAAAAGACTAAGGAATTTTTATGAATATGTTGAGTGATTCTAGTGTCAATCAAACTATGTCAAGTGCCAAAAAAATTTAGTGTTGACTGAGCATAAGTATTGACTGAGTGATAGTGTTGATGCTGAGCAAGAAGTTTTATAGTGACCAAGTAATTTAGTGATGATTGAGTGTCAAAACTTAGTGTTGGTCGAGGAACAACATTTTAACTATTTGTGAGGAATCATAATTTCCCACTAACTAAGTTGATTTCTTGGGATATGGAAAACATCCTGAAGATAAGGATTAATGAGTTGGATCATTTAATTCTAGGAGAGGATTCGATAATCGACTTAAGAGACAAATTCAAGGAGAAGTTTCTAGAAAAGGAGAGCTAAATAGAATGACAATTAGAGAAATTATATATGATGGATTGAATCATGAACCCCAAGATCTATGATGTTGTTTAAGTGGAAAAAGATTAGAACTACCTATTTGAGGAGGTACAGAGGTAAACTTTCATACAGTGAGAGAAGAGAAGACAAAGAAGAGAGTTGTGCATGTGAGAAGAAGGTTCTAGAGAGTTGGAGTTGTTACTGATGTTGTTGACCGGTGAATCTAAGAAGAAGGATTAATTGAGTTGATAATAAGTGAAGGGTGATTTCTTGAACAATTGCCAAGTGAATAAGAGATTGAGATGACATTGGAGGCTATACAATGAATCAGTATTAGGAGCTGAACAAGAGATCTAGACATGCAAAGTGAGTTGTACTTAACAGATCAACCCTATTGTTACTTTCTAACCATTGTGAATAGTATTTGAAATCCTTTAATCAAGGTTGACCTTATATTCATAAGGACTTAACAGTCTATGTAAATCCTTTAATCGGGTGACATTCTAATAAAATGTTCTAAAGTCCTCTAACAAGGCCACTCCTAACAGGGTGATTAAATCCTTTAACCAATTCACATTTAACAATGTATATTGTAACCTTAAATAGGGTTGGCTCTTAACTAGGCTCACTTTAGAAGAATGAAAATTGGTGACATGTTGCTGATGATTTTTTCTAAATTGGGTTTCCACATTAAATCTTAGTGTCAAAACTTGTGTGGATTTTATTATGATTTTGTATTGATTAAGGTTTACATTTTGCAAATCTTTTATTTTAGAACAATGGATAGATAGATAATGTTGCAAATAGTTTATAGTAGGGACCGAGAAATGGAATGATAAGATCTTAAATTGTTTAAGTGTTTGTTTGTTCAATTCATACATTTGTACCTTAGATAATAGATTCAACCCCCCTACCGCCCTCTCAGTTATTCTAAATATTCTAACACATGATGTCTCCATATACTAAGTCTCATAGTATACACCATGTTATATCAATAACTACTAACTCAATTACATGAGATATGTACTATCACGATCTCTAGGGTCATCAACCAAATGACACACATCATGATAGAAACTTATATTATTGTTAAGATTGCCACCTTACAATATTAGCCCCAAGTAAACTTATTGAAACATCATCACCTCTCAAGAAGTTTTCACAAGATCATGTAATAACTCACATGACATCCAACATGAACCATATTAGAGGGTGAAACAAGGGTTTTCAGCTCAAACTTTTATCTTACAAAGAAGGATGCATTAAGATACATCCCAAGGAATCACTCATGTTGAGTTTCCCTCTCAGTAAGAGGTCCAATCAATAAATCCAAGCTTGTCTTCAATAATATACAAACTTCACTTTGGTTGAAGGCTTTGGATAAATTATTAGTTGGCAAATCTTCAATGATAATGCACTCTTGATGAATAGCATTCTAGGTATTAATCTACAATCTAGGTCATTCAATTTACACATATGGAACTTCATCTCATGAATATAGACCTTTACTACTACAATTTCTTGATCACTAGAGAATTCATCTCGACATGGTCTACTCCCTTTGAATCAATATGACCAAAATCCAGAAGAGTCAACTGAATCACATCCTATATCTTCTCGTTCTGTTATCAAATTGTACCTTGTTTCATAATAACATGAGTGAATGTATAGAACTATGGATTTATCCTTAGGCTTGACAAGATCAGATAATGTAGTTCTCTTAAGTACATATATCAACCTCTCGATGTCTTTATCCAATTTTTCCTATAATGAAATGTCAAGCTTCCTCTTATTGGTAGACCCCCTATCTTGATTTTCTTTCATAATCCTAGATGTTATCACCCATTAAAAATACCTCAAAAACATTCATAATGTACCATTCTTCTCTTCCTAGAAGGACATCGCTACACATCGACATCCTTGATATAAGTTACTCCAATGAAGGTCCATAACCATCGAATCAAATGATGGTTCAAATTGGAACTATGATGGTGTCCCTTCCCTGACATCTCTCCTCTAAGTATGGTTCAATTTGGAATAGAACATTGGTTATTATTCCCCTAAAATTGTAAAATCCCCACTCTTATATGGTTGAACAATTTTGCATCACATCAAATATGGATAACTTCTTTTTGTTCTTCTAATCAAGGAAAAGAACAAGACCATAATATATAAAATAACTCTTATAGAAAATGTAGACATATATATAAGATATTGACTATTATAAGAAGATGAAAGTAATAAAAATTCTTATCTTGCAATTTTGAACTTTCCTTTGATTCTTGAGACCATAATATGGTTGTGAAAAATATTTCTTAAGATCACAAAAAGAATATATCATAGATAAGCAACATATAACACTTACGTTAGGAGTTTGGACTGTGACATTTTTCCTTAAGGTGCTCATGTATTGGAATACTTGTACAAGGTAAAGAGATTAGCTACTAGCACAATGATGTATACAACTTGGTCATAACATAGGAAGGAAAACACCCAATATGCTCCAAAGTTACTATAATTTCCACCATCCAACAAGAACCACAATTTCATTAGATGGAAAGATGCATCAATACTCAAATAAACCACAAGGTGAATTCTACCAAATAAAAATGAATGGTTGTTCACCTATGATACTTGGATAACTATTGTTTTCACTCCACTAAAATAGGTCCTTAATATTATCACATTCTAATGTGTAATCAAGTCAACTTGAATAATCCATGATGGATTTCTATTGGATAGATCACTATTGCAAACATCAAGTGGTTAATTTGAACAAAGTCTCAAGTCATGGCCTTACCTATAATCAAATTTATCTAACTCAAATGTAAATTTCTTCTTCTCGATGAGAATAAATTTCTTCTACTTATGACTACAAGGAACTTTGAATTTCATCCATGACTTTTCTGCATTGGTCAGAAAAGGTATTTCTCCATGATATTTCAATCTTTCTACATGATCAAACACTACTATCATTTATTGAGAATTCAAAGTCCTTATAAAACAATAGTTTCCCAATAAATATGTTTACAAAAACATAAATATGTGTTGCACCCAATATATATCAAATTATTTTCACCCACTATATATTATTTCAAAATTATACTACTAGAATTGTTTAAAGCCAAAGTACTATCACCATATACACTAATAGTATTTCCTCAAAGTCTTAGATGCATGATTCAAGGTAATTTAGAACATAATAAGCCATGGAGAAGTGGACTTGATTATTAAGAGGATTTTTAGGATCAATCTCTTAAATGATACAATCCTTGTAACACAATTGTAACATGTGGTCATCTAAAACATATGGTAAGACTACTATTGTGGCTTCACAACCCATACCCCATTTTTGCGTTAGAAATGGGGACCACCTCTTTTTCTTTTGAGTGCTAGGAAACCATTCCCCAAAATAGAATGTCTTATGAGGTGCCTCAAGGAGTAGTGTTACTGTGGCCTAGGTCTAGGTGTCCAGAAAACCAACATCATCTAGGTTCTAGTAGTCAGAAGGGCACATTCTAAGCAATAATGAAGATTGTGCACCTTGCACACTTTCACACATGCACATATGTGCAAGGTGCATATCTTGACCTTCCCAAAGGATCAGGCGCATAGGTGTGCACCTACGCACCATAGGACGAAGTGTAGGGTGCACACCCCTCCGTGCTTGTAAATAAAGCCCCCCCTCCTGCCCTCCTCTCACCAGTCATTCATCTCCATAGAGCCTTTGATTATGGAACTTCACACTATTAAAGGTCCACATCCTTTATAGCTTCTGCAGATCCCAACATCTGCATTGCCAAGATAGACAATCCATGCACACTTTCATAGGTGCACTATTGTATCACCTATGTAAGTCCCCCTCACACATGCACACACTGTCAAAGGGTCTTCTACAGTTCATAGTTGGGCACCTTTCACACCTTCTTAGGTGTATAATTGCACAACATGCACATATTCCCATTTTCTCCCACATAGCATGTTTGTGTAGTTGTGCACCTCACACACTTATTTAGGTGAGTGAGGTGTACAAGTGCTCATTTCCTACTTTTCCTTAGTGTTCTTGTCTAGACAATTTTGGATCAATTTGTCATATTTTTCAGTTATCTTTTAGGATTCCAAGCAATAGGGTACTAATCGTGGTCTCTTTTGTAGGTAATCATGGCTTCAACATCACCCGTACTATCAAAGATTTTTCTCAAACCTGTGATATTCAAATTCTAGGGGGGTACCAAAGAAGTTGTGTTTCATTAACCTACATCTAGAAATTAGAGATACACAACTTGGGCATATAAATTGGAACACATTCCTAGTTCTTTGTAACAAACCCCATGAAAGGTCAAAGATGATCACAACCCTCATTCAACATGGGTGAGTCAACGTTGCATCACATCCAATATCTATATAATCTTTAGAATTGATAATGACCTTGGCAAAGAATTATTTTCCCAATGAAATGGTTGTCGAGAGTGTTAGAAGAGAGATCATTGTTGACATTCAATAAAATAACATATAGAAGGTATTTCATTTGCCTATCTTTGATCATAATTATAGAAGCAGATATGAGAGTGCAAAAAAGTGGTATTAGGAGAACCAGAGACAAGCTAATGACATAGTACAAAAGAAGTACTTAATTACCCAGAGCTCACATAAGAAGCCTGGAAAAGTTGATATGAACAAAGGATAAATGATTGTGGATATTAGCTACTACTTTGTGCTTTTGAGAAGAGTAATGGGTCTACCTAGAGCCAGTCATTTGGAGACTTGGGTGGTCCACTTCATTGAGAAAATCTCAATAAGAGAAAATAGGATAGATTGGGGAAGCTTCGTCAATGACTTCTTATATGATCAACTAGTCTAAGTCCAAAGTGGTCCTCTCTTTTACATGACATCATATGTAGTCTAGCTATTAGCTACTAGTCCACCTACTTATCTAGGGCTCACGAGTAGAGGGAACATAAAGGATGCGAATGCTTGGCCACATGTGGTTTACCCACAGCTAGTGAAGATGGACCTATGGGATGGAAACCTTGAATATAGGGTAGTAAATGATAATTTCATCTTTACTATAATCTGATTCATCAAAGGAGATTATGTGAAGAGATTGTTAGTAGAGGTGGCAACTTGAGCAACACAAGTTGATGGGTACTTTATACAAGTTGCACACATTTACATACATACAGGTGGTTGGAACCCTCCTTCATCCTAAGAAGCTACCCCAATAGGATGGTGCTCCTGGAGATTGCCCGACGGTTGGCCTCAGTATATGAAAAGGTGTAGAATAAGCATAAAAAAACATGGATATGACCTATCACCATTGTGACTTATAAGGTCAAGCATAAGAAAGATATTGCTACATATGAGGTGGAATGGGAAAGATACCCTTTGAAGGATTATTCTATAGAACGTTCTTATTTTGATAATATAGGATTGTTTTAACATGTCGCAGGTAGGGATTTCATAGTAGATTCAATCATTGAGGACCATTGGTTGAACTATATTGAAGATTATGAAGTTAGATTCAAGAATTACTGCAGACTGGAGCTAGCATTGGTAGTGAAGGCTTTGAATTTGTAGATATCACTTAAGGTCTGAGACAAGGAAACCCTAGATGTTCTTGATCCTATTTATAAGAGGGATACAATTTTTGAGGGCCCAATCATGAATGCCAAGGTAGACTAGGAAGAAAATAATGATATCATGCATAGGACCTGACATGTTAATGGCACAACTAGAGTTTGGGTATGCAAGCCTTTCCCACTAGACCCTCTACCTAATGTACCCACACTCAAGGTACCCGCTAGTCTAAAGAAAGGAAAGAGGACCAAGGTCACTATTCCTACATATAAGGAAAAGTCTTTGGTCAAATGAGAGACACTGTACCAGTACGAAAGGGATGTGGCTTATTTTGAGAGGGAAGAAAGAGGCCATGGTTGAAGAAGAGACACAACCTCAATAAGCTCATACAAAATCACTCCCTCAGTTTTGAAGAAGATAAGGAATAAGATAGTCGTTATTGGAGTGAAAAGGAGGATGTTAAATAAGACAGCATTAACTACACCTTCTATCCAAGAAACTATATTAGAGGAAGTAGAAGAAGAAGAGGTAGAGAATGTTCACTTAAACAAAAGTATACACTCAACATGAGCAACAAAAGAGGAAAAGAGAAGGTCGAGTGCCGCATAGACACCTCAAGACACACAAAACTAGCCCATTCAGGTTGATGATACCATAGATCTAGAATAGGAAGAATGGACAAAGTCAACACTCAAGAGTGGGTTTGATTTGTTTGAATGGTTTGCTTATGCCTGTGGATACACATTTAGAGGAAGGAGAAATCAGGGATGCACTACGCTAGGAGCCTTTGGGAAATGAATGGAATAATGTACCTCCTCTCCCATAGGGCCCAATAGGAATACCTCCACTCCCTCCTAGGAAACTAGAAACACCTCCTCTACCACCAACAATACAAAAGACTATACAAGTAACCCCTCTAGTAAGTAGAGAGAAAGTACAAGGTGCTAAAGAAGGAGGAGAACATTAAACCCATATAGAAGAATCCTATGTGGAAAGTCAAATAGAGGAACAAACCCCTCTGACAGTGCAACCACCCCCGCTATCCTTACAACAATAGTGGTCACATCTAATGTAGAACAAATAGGACTAGAAGAAATTTTAGGAAGTATGGATAGGGGAAAGGGCCTAGAAGTGACCACTGTCTCCTCGACTAGTCAATATATATCCTCTTCAGGAATGAATCTAACATGGATAACACGAGTAGTGGAGAGCCATTAAAGAAGATACCTACATATGGAGATAGAGGGAATGTCAGAACTAACATGGGCTATATAGAATACAACATCTTTGATAGAGCCACATAGAGATGTCATTCATTTTGAGGAATAGGCAAGATGACATGGTAGCACATATTTCTATTCCTCCACCCCATGCAAATCTCAAGGCCATTACACCTCAAAATTTTGAAATATAAGAGGTCATGTTGGGAAAATCGACTTAGGACACTGTCAAAGCTTTGACAACTTTGGGATTAAAGTAACTATTTCAACAACTGGACCAAGGAGAAGAGGAGATCCAAGTTTTGAGGTGGAAAAATGAAGTTTTGAAAAGTTTTTTTAGATAAGCTACAGGTCCCATTGACCCAAAACATTCACAAATTGCATTAGTAGTTGCCTCGAGAAATGAGCTCTGACCCTGAGACCCACTAGCTCATTTTTGGATGTGTGCCAAAGCTTTGAAGAGAAAGGGATGGAGATAATATAGGTTAATATGTATATATTGCATAGTATATAGAAGAATTTGGATAGTCTTGCAACAATGGTCAATAAGAATTTTGGGCTATTAGAAGAGGTATCCACTTGGATGAATGACCTGGAAGCCCTAAGGACTATAAAGGGTTAGAAATATAAGATGTTGTTGAATGTATATTTGAGAGAAGAGAGAGATAAGATTGATGATTGGATCGAGAATATTTAATTAGGAAATAAGGTCATGTTAGGTTTATATGAGGACATCCAAGACACACATGCTAGGGATCAAGCTCAAAATTTTGAGGTTGATAAATTGTATAATGCAACTAGTATGGAAATTTTCCAAGATGACTCTAGGATGCAATTATGTTTAGTAGAGATAGTTGAACAATAGTTTCAAGCATCATTTAAGGTAGTACCATCTAAAGATTATGTTGTGAAGGATATTCAAAATTGAGGAGATATTGAAGGAACTAGATTCTAAGATGGATGATTTTGTAGAAGTAAGGCAAGAGGTTGATGATTATCATAGAGAGGAAAGGGACTAATATAAGGCCCTCAACTTACCAGAAGATCGAGAGATTTCCTCCATCATCCAAAATTTCAAAGACATATATCCAAATAATATTTTGGTAGAAGGTTTAGAGGACTCAAATGCTGAAAACTAAAATTTTAGGAGTTAGGAAAATTCTATCAGTTTTGACTTTGTGACACCTCAAGGTGTGCAGGTTTGCAAGTGTGCAGATGTGCAAGTACACTATTTTGCAAGGTGTCCAAGTGAAGCGATAGTTTTGGATCAGTTGCAGTGGCGCCAACAGTTAACTATCAGTTCTATTTTTTGAGCATTTCATGCACTGAAAATATGTTTTGGTGACAATTTAACTGATAGAGACACATAGTGGAGCCTAAGTTTGCATCTAAAGAAGTGTCAAAGACTCTTAGATCATTCAAAGTCTTCTCTCTTCTTATACTCTCTTTCTTTATGAGTTTTTGAGTCATGTAAAGGTCCATGCAACATGTAATTAATACAATAAATATTACATACTGACTTAGCACCTAGTTAGGAGTCTGTTTGTACATAATTTTCTAAAAATTAGTGATTTTAGCATAGTTTTTCCAAGGAAAAAGCCCTAGATCCAAAAATTACATTAAGGATGGGGTTTCCTATAAATATAGAGATGTAATATGTATTCAAGGCTGATATTTTGATGCAATAAAATATGATATTGGTGCTCTCATTCTATGTGTAGTGTTTCTTGCTGGAATGTGTGTATTGAGCTTTCATACTCTTGTTTACTTTTTTCTCCCTCCTTGTTATGTGAAACCATGCTATTTTCTTGTTTGATTTTTATAAGAGTAGCTAGCATCTATGGGTGTTGTTACTTCTACTCTGTTATATCAAAATTTCACATACTAATGATATATTGATGAAACCACTTATATTTTGTGTATCCATGGTCTACCAGATAAGATGTTATAGGATGGAGGAAAGTATATCAGTTAAAAGACTACATCTCTTTCAATTGGTCCCACCATGATAAACCATGAAACTATTAATTTTGACAACCTTTCTTCTTCATTATATGCATTGATTGTCATCTTAATTCTTGGGTCAATAGCATGTTCTAAGAAACCCAATGCTTTGACAATATTAAATGTGCACATATTTAAGCTAGAACGTCTATCTATCGAAATGCATTTGACTCTATGTTTATGAACTAGTACCTCTATGTGTGGATGCTAATTATGTAGGTGATTCAAATATTTATCATCTTCCTAAAAAAAAGACAAATAGTGAGAGAAAGTCAAGTGACTCATCACTTCTTGGAACTGATATTCATCTACATCATTTATAACATTATCTACAAGAAAATCCTATTCAAGAATATCTCTATGTGTAGGAGAGTTTTTTAACAACTCAAAGATTTAGATTTTCACGAGGTGAAGTTCATTGTAATTGCTCCACCAAGTTGTAATTATAAGATGAAGAAGATGATGCCAATTATTTTGATGGAAGGGATTTTTCCATTCGAACAACCAATTTATTTGAAGAGGATGTCACTCCCTTTAGAGTGACCTTAGCTTGTTTCCTTGTTATAGCATTGGATTATTCAAACACTTGCTTGTCTTTGATGATAATTACGTTGATGGATTGATCACAATGTTCCAAGCATATTGATTACCTTGTCATTGTTAGTGTACACATAGTCCACCTTAGAACCTATTTTTTACAATGATCAATTGGCACCCCTACTAAGGTCAATTGAGTCACCAACATATTAAGCTTTCTAGATACTCAGATATTTGTCCACCTTCTTGAATTCTCAAGGAATATAGTTTCTTCCTCATGAAAATCTTAGTCACAATTGATTTTTCTTGATACATCTCACATTGCTTCTTCCAAAGCTTATTTGAAGTAGATTCTTCTTGGATATTTATCAGAACTTAATTTACAAAACACAATCTTATGAGACCTTCTACTTTTCTATTCATACATTATACCGTGTAGCTAAAGTTGGATCCATAGGCCTAAGGACATTTTCATCCACCACTTCCCATAGATCCTGATCAATCAACACATTTTCCATCTTCAGCTTCCACATCTAAAAGTTTTTGCCAAAAAACTTCTCCACATCAATCCTCTCTGACATGCTTGCCTTCTTTATTATCCTGCGATATAGAAAATGAAATACTCTACACAAGCTCACAATGTTTTTTTTTTTGTTTAATTAGTTTTGATCGAAACTACCTTCAAAAGTATTTTTGATCAAATTTTTTTATAGTTTCTATTGAAACTATATGATTACTTTCTATCGAAACTATATGATTAATTTCTATCAAAAATTTTTAGGCCAAAAATCTGTCTTTCACAATTTTGGAGGAATTTATTCCTCTAAAAAAGTGTAACCCACTATTGTGGGTTCACCCCAAACCTTGATTAGCTCAAAAAATCATGTACCCACAAATAGAACCAAAATTGGCTAGACCCTAATACTACTTGTAAGGAATAAAAGGTAAGCAGAATTACTTCCTAAGATAATCATGAGAGGATGATTATGCAAATAAAAGCTTAACTATTACAAAGATTTCAAGATATAAACAACTACACAAATGAAATAATAATGAACAAATAACACAATGATTTATCGCGGGGAAACCCTTACAAGAGAAATACCCCATATTGTAAGCCCTGCATAATGTATTATCAAAATAATGGAGATTGTAATACACTAGCAATGCAAGTTCTTACAAGATCATCACCTCAACTCAATCTAGGAGAAACTTCACAAGAACCCCACTAGCACCCAATCTTGCAAACAAAACTCAATGCTCAAACTCCTCCCTAAGCCCTCCTATTATAGGCTTTTCACAATCTAGAAACCACTTGTGGTTTTACAATACCATTTGTGAAACCTCCTTGACACGTGTTGTACATGCATGACTTGTGTTGCCCAAAATAAGCATAAACCAAGTTAAAAATAATGTCTCATGTCCAAAGTTGTATCCCCTATTTTTGACCCTCATAAATGTCATAACATGTGTCATATTAATTCTAAAAATGACCTTCCTATATTGTACTATGGACATGGCATATTTTGTCACCTAATATTCCCTTTTCCAAGGAATTGATATGTGGAGAACTTCCCAACTACTTTTCGAACTATCTAGAAAATATTGCATGGCTGAGACACATGTTTTCTTAACATTAAATCCTCCCATTTTTGTCATGCATAAAAATAATGAAGAAATTATTCTAGGCAATATGCATTATGAACCTTAAAAATCATATCTTAGCTACTGATTCACATGATTTTCAATGGGAAAATGAATTTTAGCTTGAATTAATGGAGGACTAAACTATGGCCCTTATTGCCTAGTTATTTAGTTTCTGGTTTCAAAGAATATGCTTTCTTAGTTCCTTATTTTCTGTATGTAATTATCTTTTATTTTATTCTGGGGTATGTGTTCGAAAAGGTCTCATTCTGCTATGTATTTCATAGATCCACTAGATATCTATTGTTGTTCTATAATTAGCTTCAATTTTGTACAAAATTCATAAGTGTTGTACTATGTATATCAAGGTTAAATTTGGGTTGATCAAAGCGCCACACCAATTTTTGTAATATGTAATCTTTATTATATTAATATATTTATACAAGCTCATTGACTTCTACTTTAAAAAAAAACTAAATCAAACTGCAATTTTCTCACCCCCTTTCAAACATATCTCATACAAACTTTAAAATAAAATTATAAGTAATGATGATCCTCCTCTCAATTATCGACTCAAACTTCCATCCTTCCAATTATATTGAATTGAAAACTTAAAATATGTGTAATAATTCAAACTAATAAAAATAAGAATAAATTTTCCCAATAGTAAATATAAAGGTGATAGTTTCTTTTATTAAATCACATCTAGCTACATATAAAGTAAAATTATAATATAAAATTTAATATTATAATTAAAAAATTTCACAATTTAATATTTAATATTAAAAATTCTTATATTAAATTTGGTATCTTTTATCTAATAATTCACACAATTTAATAATGTATAATGGGAAATGGTTAGAAATGCTAACTTGTGGATCACTTACCAAATCTATAGCAATGGGGCACTCCACTATACATTGGAATAAAAACCCTTGCCTACAAGGTAGATGTGGTAAGTACAACATAGTTAGGGTACAAATTCAACTAGATCTATGATTTCTAGGGCTAGATGTTGTTTGATTCCGAATAAGAATATGATAAATGATATATAAATCTAAAAGCCAAATTTGATCTATAAAAGTAGATGCAAGGAACTAGGATTAGATGTGTGCACTTGAAAATGAGTGAAGAAGATAACAATCTAAAGTTGATTTTCCTAAATATCAAAGTCCTAGACTTCTCTCTAATTTTTAGATATGACAACCTAGAATCTGCAACTTATAGATTTGTCACTTTTTGTTCTACAAGAGGATAAGGCTGAACCAAGTTGACCTAGTGTAGGTGTATACACTAATATGTTAGCAAGAAACACTAATCTATTTAAAGAAACAAAGCATTAACTAACGAGATCAATATAACATATATGAGAGACTAAAGAGGAACCCCTAATTAGGAATGTGAGCCAAATGAATGGACTCTCCCAATAGGAATTAGCTCTTTGCTTGGTAGATGAGTCTAAGTAAAGGATTGGTATGTATGCTCAAAGGGCTTCAATTTTGATTCAATGGTGGGGATGGGTAATGGAAAATTGGTAGCTTTGTGAGCTCTCAATTTGGCATTATAAGGGTATGGTTAAGGGCTTTTTTTCTCAAACTAGCATTATAACTTTAGCTCAAGGATTGTGATGAAATAGCTTGGGAGGGGATCCAATTTATAGGCTAAGGGCTTGATGGTTTGAGGGCTAAGATGTAAGGATGGGGAAAAGCTCATGGAGGGCTCAGATTGCATGAGAGGAGAGCACATGGATTGTGCTTCCTTACAGCCAATCAGGGAGTGACCCATGTCATAGGGTGAGTGGATGGAGGAAAGGGCAAGGATGAGTCAACAAAGGAGGCTCAAGGCCTTAAAGACCCTCATAAATGGCTTGTAAGAGCAATGAATGGATTTGTAAGAGTCTTTATGGCCTTGTAAGAGCATTCATGGCTGGGTGGTTAGGATATTTTGGAGATTGTTGACTTTGCTTGGCTTAGGAAAGTCTTAAGCTTGCTTAGGGAATGTGACAAGGTTAGGGGGGATTATAGGTGATTTAGGATTTAGATTAGGGATGTTAGAGATATGCAAGTGGATGGCATTTAATGAGGGTGGGTGAGTTAGTAGCTAAGCTTGGTTAGTATGGGTGGATGGGGTGGATTAGGCTAAAATGGAGGTTTAGAGATAGGCTTAGGGTGAGGATGAAGACCTTCTAGAAGAGTCTAGAATTTCCTAGGATGAGGATAAAAGGTTTATTTATCTCAAAGGTTTGGGTTGAGGAGATATTTATTAAAACATTTTAAATAAATATGAGGATTAATATTTAATCTTAATTAAATATTTTGAGTTGGAATTAGGGGTAGGAAATGATGGGATTAGCCTTTAATCAAAATTAAAGAAGGATTAGAAGATTTTGGAAGAGGTTAGTGACCTTAAGGAAATTGGTCAAGTTTTGGGCAAAAAATAAATTAAATATTTATTTTGGAAATTTTGGTCAATTTATTAATTAAATAATTAATAAATAAGGAAAATAATGTTTAAATAAGATTTAAACATTTTTGGGAGGGATTCCTTAATTAAATATTTTTAATTAAGACAAGGGGATTTAATGGCATAAAAATAAATAAATAAATTAAATAAATAAATAATTAATAAATGATGATGTCATCAAGGACTTTTCAGAAAATAAAAATACTTTATTTTCTAAGGGATTTTAGGTGTCTATAGTAGGAACATGTCAAATTTAGCCTAGTCTCGAGATTGATGAAAATAGAAATAAAAAAGTGGATCTCAAAAGGTATGTCAAAATGAGTTTTAGATCTACGTCTATACATGTGCTTTTGGAACCTATAAATTTAGAAAATGTGTGTGTGTGTGTGTTTGGCTTTGTAGGGTTTTTTCTTAACCAACCCCCCATTTTGGTGATTCCCACCTCCATGGATAGTTGTTAGAATATGCAAAATGTGATGTGCTTGTGAATCTAGAGTGTGTCTAGAATGGAAATGAGCTTGAATGTCAAAGTAAAATTCCTAGATTAACCCTATGTGTGAATAGAGTGAGACCCTACCATGAAAATGTAAACAATATATTTTTGGATGTAAGTAAATGTAAGCATGTATGCATGAAGTATCAAAATATAGATTTGAAAATAATAATAAAATCATACCAAGCCCCCAAGGGAAAAATTACACCTAGCCATCCTCTCAATTCGTTTGAAACTCCATGATGTAAAAAATTTCATCTTGAATGCTTGGTTAGAAGTCGTAAATGCTTGAATGGGGTCTTCAATAGTCAACCCTTACTTTGATGGATGCCATCAAACTAGGGCTTCTACCTTGTAATTTCTTGTTGTAATCAAATTGGGGGTTTCACCTTACACTTGATTCCATTTATGCCAAAATGAAGCAATTAGGTTTTTTTTTGTGATTCTGGGAATCATAATTAAGTTGTTAACCACAGATTTGGGAATTTTTAAAAATCATCAAAATAGCCTTGAGTCCCAAATATGGGAACAAATTCCTAGGGACAAGGCCAAATTCAATCTAGTTCCAAGCGAAAGGCCGAATTTGACCTAATCCCATGAGGAATTTGTTGATCTTGAAAAATGGGCAACGAGAGATTCAACAGTATGAGATAAAGAATTCTAGTTGATTTTGATGATGCAACTGAATTTCGAGGTAAAAATAAGGCCTATGAGGGAAATGAACTTTTTATTGGAAGAAAAATAGAGGATGATGCAAAGCGAGTAACTCATACCTTGATTTTTGCATAAGTTAGTGAGGTAAAATGACTCAACTTGAATTAGGTATGTATTAAGTGTAATTGAAAGATGTTATAATGCAAACACACTAAGGAACAAGGTAATCAATCATTAAATATAGATAAAACAAGTGCTTACAATTTAGACTGATACAAATATTAAAAACGAAAAAGAAAATATGTTAGCATGTGAACTTAATTATTTGCACTTACATAATAATAATAATGAAAAAGAGAAGTGATTATGGTGGAACTTTCTTTTTAGACTATGCGAACCTTACTACATTAAAATCTTATTGGCATTCATGTTCTCCTATTATGAATTAATTTCCACCATTTAGAGATTATTATTTAAATATTTGTAAATTTCAAATATTTATTTAGGAATTTTATATATTATAGAATGTATTTCTCTCAAATTTGATTGGTTCATTTTATTTGGTGTTATATGGCCCCTTTTTTGGGAGACTTCCTCCATCTTGCTTTTCTTTGGTCAAGATTTTTGGGGTAAACATTAGTTCATATTTTTATTTGCTACTAAGAATTATTTAGTGTATTGTATATACTTGAAGAATGCAAAAGTATAATATGTTGCAAACCTAGGCTTAATAAAAAGAAAAGAGAGGGGGGCAAGGATAGGCAACACACAAATCAAGAGAAGAATTAAAAAATGAAAAAGAGAAAGGACAAAGAAAAATGAGATGAAGATAAGAGAATATAAAGATAAAAAGAGAGGACAAAGCAATTAGTCCTAAAACTATATAATAAATAAAAATCATGATACACCAAAATTAAATATAAATATGTATATTTATGTACATACATGTATATCTAAGATTTAATATGCGTGTGTGTGTGTGTGTGCGTGTGTGTGTGTGTGTGTGTGTGTGTGTGTGTGTGTGTGTGTATCAAATAATGTAAGAGATTATGACTAATAGGTATGTTTAAGCGAGCACCAAGGAAAATACAAGAGATTAATAAATAGATATATAGAATAGTGTGTAAATTGCTATTATATATCAACATGATATCTACATAATTATAAATGAAAATATTAAAAAAATTGGTGAACCTAGAAAAATAAAACAATTTTTTTACTATATATATACAAATATATAACTCTATGTGCAAAATGTATTGACTATATATATATATATATATATATATATATATATATATATATATATATATAAGAGCAAGAACATAACTAAATATGAAGACAAAAATGAAAAAGGAAACACAAACTCATTTTGTGTATTAAACAAGAAATTTGTGTGGAAAAAATAAAATTAAAGAAAGAAAAAAGAAAATGAGAAATTATTAAAACCAGAAAGAAGAACTAAACATGAAGTATCAAATAACAATCGACCAACCCAAAATAATAAGAGGAAATATATATATTTCTATATATGCATGTGTGTGTGTATACACACATGTAATGCCCCACCAAGGGATCCAAAAGAAATAGCCTAAAGTTTTACTAAGTTTTCCAAACAATTTTAAAAAAAAGAACAATATACACATCAATCATAAAGTAGTAGACACAATAACATACAATCATACATAAGAAAACATAACAGATTACATTCCTTAAGGATCCCAAGATGTTGAATCACATTTAAATTTAATTAATACCAAGTCAAATAAATCACACATCTACATGAAAGAATAACTACAAGTCCAAGTCCATCTAAATAATATACATTTGTTCCGAATGCCACTTGACAATAGAAATTCATAATGCTCACTCATCCACTATACATGTCACAGGGTATGAAAGGCTGAAAGAATATACATTATAAAAAATAGATTATATCATCCCTTTCGAATCCATGAAACATAGTACAATATAATAAGTGAAACCATCCATCATAAAGATACAACCATCCATCATAATACACAAGATAGAATGAAAGGAAATGCAGACAAGGAACTCCAGCCATGGCATCAATGAACGGATCTCAAAGGTAAGAGTAAAAAGCACTACCACTCGACCTTGTGGTAACCCAAAAAGGTCCACTCACACTGCGCTGAGGAGATAGTCTCAAGTCCCAAACATGATATCAATTCCAAAATCAAAAGTGATATCTAAGTCAAGGAAACCCTAAAATAATCTAACTCAAAGGTTCCAAGATAAATCAACATCTAGACCTAAAGGAAAAAAAAGACATGTAGTGAATCTACTATGTAAGCGAGCAAGTGTCATTGCACAAATCAATGCTCGAGTTACCCTGGCAGTCTAACTTGACCATGACCCCCTAGTGATTCTATGCAACACTAGTATCCTTTCGTACTAACAAGGCGTACTAACGATGCATGGTCGCAACCAAGCGTCCTCTCTACTCCCAACTTATTTTGTACTAGCATTTGAGGCATGTGTGAGAATATACAAGGACTCTTATTAGGTTCATTTTACTCTCATTTATTGTAGTGTTTTCACTTATTAAACAACTTACAATGGGTTACCCTGGCAACCACTTTGGGCCCTGCCCTCCATTGCAAGCCACTTCCTGACATTACAATTAGATAACCTACCCTAAGCTCATAAAAGCATAAATCAAAGAATCATATTATTTCCCCCAGTCCTATACAAGTGACTAGAAAGCATCAAAAGATAATTCACAATAATCCATCAATTCTTTACAAGCGACTAGAAAGCATCCCAAAAATATTGATCGAAGACAAAGGTCAAGACAATTATGTCATACCATTCCTCACATTGTCACAAAAGAAATTGAAAGCAATAACGAACAATAGATCCAAACTCAACATAAAGCATACTAGACACATTACCATGGTTGAGTTTAAAAGATCAAGATCAAATCATAATATCACAAACACAAAACTCCCAAGCCTCTGGTAGACATCCTAAAATTGGTCAACACTCTAGTTAACCCAAACCTAAAACATAGACAACATATAGGTCACAGTGTAGTTTCATAGTTTGGTTTGATTTTGAAAACACATAGTTGAGTTAACAATAAGGTTTAAGTATTTGTTTCAATGTATGTTTCAAGTAGAAGAGATTCAGAGTTTACCCTTACAATTAACCCATTTCTTATATTTGAATATATCGCATAATTACCCTTAACTTATGAGATAATTAATAATTTATTTCAAATTATTATTTTAATAAATAATGATTATTTTAATAACCAAAGATCATTAAAAAATAACATAATGAATAAATTTAAACTTAATCCTATAACATTTAATTAAACTTTGTTTAATTAAATTTAACTAATCATTATAAAAGAAATTATATTAATATATTATTAATTATTAATTAAAATTGATTAACAAAACTATAAATAAAATTATTAATAACTCATTATAATAACTATATTAAATATTCATTCGTTAATTAACTTAATAATTAATACAAACTTAATAATAAAACTATTAATTATTTTTTTAATAAAATTTAAAAAAACACATCCTACGATATTCTTTTAAGCCCGCAAGCTTTGCTACCGTGACAACCCTACTGCCGTGACAACAGGTGTACATGTTGTTCATGGCAGTAGGCCTGCCATGTGACCTTTAATGGTTGTTGACAGCCTTCCCTGCCGTCGCGGGAGGAGTTGGTGGGAGGTGGAGGTTTGATGGCCTCGCCTCCCCACCAATAATATTATATATATGTTTTTTATTTTTAAAAATAAATATTAAAAACAACCCTCCCCAATAGATTCAGAATGAAAGATTCATACAAATGAAATTTGGAAAACTGATTTCAACAATCACGAATATTAAATTTCATAATTAACTGGGTGAACAAAACATAAGGATCTACCTAGTTTTGATGCTGATTTGCAAACACCCAAAGAATGTGAGAGAAATTTCTTCTCTCAAAACCTTCTCTCTGAAAATTCCCTTCTCCAAAATTCCTGGTCCCTGGAAAATGGACCCTCAATTGTTGATAAGGAGTTCTCTCCTAAATTCAGGGCATTGATTGTGCGATCACCCTAGGGAACTCCTTGATCACAACTTTTTAACTCTTTATTACCTTTTTCAAGACTTCATGCATACTTATGCAATTTTAAATATCTTTAATAAACTGATTTCTTTTTCACTCTTTAATTTATTTTCAAAGCATTAATTGATAAAATATTTATTAAGTAATAATAATATTTAGCATTTATTTAAAAATGATCTCCTAAATATATTATTATTAAATAAAATAAATATTATTGCGCTCTCAAACTAGACTATAATTTTCTCTTTTAAATTTAATTCTTTTTATTTAATTAATTTACCAATTAATTAAATGAAATTAAATATTGAAATTATCATGATAATTTCCCATTAAATTAAATCATTAATTAATCTTTTAATTTGACTTAATTAACAAAAAAAAATACAAAAGACTTACAAGACTAAATATGGAAACCCATCATAAAATACCACATACAAGATCAAACTCTAGGGTTATAATCACAAATTTACGTCATACGACGCATTCAGAAGGGTAATCATCTCAGATGCTTGTCCTAATTTTCTAGGACAAATGGGTTTAAAGGTTAGGATTTGGACTCAAGAATTTATCTCCCCTCTCTTACCATTGAGATATTGTGATATGATACACTCATCTTGGCAATTTAGGGAAGTCGATACCTGGTACCTACAATCTGCATAAAATCCACACATTTACAAACACATATATTCTAAGCTAAACAAACAATGTTAGGACGTGGTGCATCATGTAGATCTCGACTAGCAGGTGACTATGACTCCCTTCCTTAACCACATCAAAAATGTCATACATAAAAAAAACATACATGCACATCGTATAGATGCAATAGGGGGTAAGTATCCATAAGAAAATACGTATAATAATCCATCTAACTAACATCATCAAATAACTGAAATATAATTATCATCAAGGTATAATCATGCATACATGAAGTCACTAGTACCAAGTAGTCTCATCATACAATCAACTGAATATGAAAACTATATTTGATAATCTGAAAGATAATGCTACTAATCATCAAGCATAAACTGGCCTAAAAGAGTTCAGCAATAATAACAAAATGTAAATTAGGGGTAGACACTACAACACACATACACACACACACATGTATATATATATACATGTGTATATACATACATACATACATACATACATACATATACATATGCATATGCATATGCATATACACATACACATACACATACATATACATATACATATACATATACATATACATATACATATACATATACATATATGTATATATCTATACATACGCATACATCTATATATGTATATATATACATACATATGTATCTATATCTATATCAAAAAATTTAAAGGAAGAAAAAGAAGGGGGAGAGAAAGAACAAGATGACGAAAATAAATGAAGAAGAGTTGAAAATAAGAATGGGTGTGGGTGCAAGGGCGAAAGGAAGGGACCACAAGAGAGAAAGATAAAACACACAAAGGAAGAACACAAGAAAGACACAAAAAGATGGAGGTAAATAAGAGAGAAAAAAATGAAAAGATGAGGGAACAAGGAAACCAATTGAAGCAAGCCAAGGCCAAGAAGGGTAGAGGGACGAAGGGGGTAGAGAGAGAGATAGGGAGTGGGTGGGGGGGAAGGGTTGAAATGAAGAGCAAGAGGACAAGTATGATGGAAAGAAAGCTACAAAGACAAGAGTAAACTAGTGGCAAGCGAAGAAGGGGGAAGTAAAGGTCAACTAGGGGGATGATCGGGCCTCTTAATGGAGGATAATAGAAAATGCCAAGTAAGGCTAAGGGCCCAACCTTCATCATGATTGAGATTAGAAAGGTGATTAAATATTTCAATCACCTCCTTCATCTTTCTCTTGTAATAATTATGCTCTTTCACGAGGATCTGATTGTTTTCCAAACAAATGTGATGTTTGGTGGAAGTTGAATGCTCGACTAAGGCATATTTAATCACCCTTTCATACTTGATGTCGAAACTATGCTCCTTAATTCTTGTGGTAAAGGATCTACATGCTTCACCAATGTAAGACACACCGCAAGAACATAATACTTTGTAGACCCCATATTCTAAAAGTTTGTCTCTATTTTCTTTTTTCCTTTGTAGGCTATTTTTTAATCTACAAATCATTGAAATATTGTTCTTACATTTTTTTTCCGATCTGCTAAAGAAGGTGGCATTTGTTTTAGTACGCAAGTCTTTAGGTAACATTTTTTTCTTTTCTGTAATTGTTTACTTGTATTCATTGAGTATTATGTGCATTATAATCCCCCTCCTCATGTGTTTCTGTTTTATTTCCTTTGACCAGAGTAAGTTCATATTTTTTATGTAAGTTCCTCCCTTTGTAGTCTATTTGCTCCTCCATTTAGCATTATCTGCCTATTATTTCTTCCACCACACAAGTTTTTTCAAAATTTTGTTCAAGTGTGACTATGTTTTTTCATCAAGAAGACATGACTATCGTTGTCATTTCAAAATCTGTCCATACCTATTTAGTTTTGCGTCTTATCCAAACCAAGGCTTTGTGATTTCCTTATTTTTCTTCATCGCAATATCATTATCACTCTTGGTCTCTCACTGTAATGGTAGAAAGCCTTTCAAAACCTTGTGAGGTTTTCAAATGTGGGAATTTTGAAATGCAACCAATATGAAATTTTAATAGTCTAAAATTTTGAATGGTTTTCCAGGTAATTACGAGACCGTCACCATTGTAGTTGATTGTTTTAGGAGAATGTTTCCCAATAGCTTAGATTGGAACAAACAAAATTTCAATGATTTCCTTGAATTTCTTCATTATTTTTAATCGTGCACATAGGTTTAAAATTGAAAATTTCTTAGAGCAATATTCTACCACCATTTTCTATCATTAATTTGGAAGGAGTGCAAAGCCATTTCTTCAAAGTACTGCATGTAAAGATTGGTAATGACTGGGGATATAGGGGAGCCCATTGCCACACCATTGACCTGTTCATATATAACACCTTGGAAGGAAAAGAAGTTGATCTAAAGCACACGTCCACTAATTTGGAAACCTTTTCATTGACCTTGCATTTGATGACTTCAATGGAGTCGAGAATGAGAACCTTGGTGAAAAGGGAGGCCACATTAAAGCTAACCAATATGTCACCGCTTTCCAGTTTGGTATCTTTGATGAAGTCAACAAATGGTTGGATTCCTTGATAAAAGAGTCACTTTTACCCACTAAAGGGGAGATCAGCTTCGCTAGGACAAAAGCTAAAGGGTAAGTGGGTGAGCCAATCATGTCAACAATGGGCCTGAGAGGGACATTGGCTTTATGGATCTTAGGGACTCCATAGATGTGGGGAGTGACTTCTTTGGAAGGATTAAGATGTCTCTTGGTGGATTCATCAAAAGAGGGGCTATATATTGATCGCCGCTTTGACTTTTTTGAGAATTTTAGAACAAGGGTTGTGGGCAACAATTTTGTAGCCATCAATATCTGAAAGGAGGAGTCACATCTTGGAGATGTATTTGTTTGTTTTCATTACTACAATAAAATTAGATACAAAAATTGTCAAATATTGACATCAACTATAATCTTATTACTTTTAATAGTTAACATGTTAAATCTTGATCAATAGATAAACTCTTGCTTGAATTTCTTGTCTTAATTCATTTTATTGACCCATTTTCTCCTAATCTCTTGGTTTGTCATTCTATTGACATGAGACTATTAATCTCTATTAGTATGCATGATGTTTGATGTTTTTCTTTATTGATCAATAAGAGGGTTACTCCAATCTTCAAGTAGAATTATCATGATTTTAAGTTGTGACTATGGCGATGTCTACCTTTAACAAACTTATAAAAAATATCATTTTTGTAATTTAGTCTATTACATAGATACTATGTTAATTTTAAACATATCTTTTCATAAAATTCAATTTACAATTTAATAAATCTCCATTTGTAAACTAATATTTTTTTCTTAATAACAACTTTTCTTTATATTTAATTTATTAACAAATCATTTTGATTATTTTATTTCTAATGAATTAATTAGAACCTCATAAAATCTCCACAATTTAATAATAATAATAATAATATAATATCATCAACATGAAACCTCGTTGAGTCAAGAAGTGCATAGAATCCTATCTTCACAAGTAACATGCACATCAAACATAACATCTAGAAACTAGAGAATGTCCACACGTGTAGACATTATAAAATCGATAATAACAGATTAAAACAATGTCAATGATCAATCCAAGATCGAATCCCTCTGGTCAATCAATGTACTTAACGATCACACATGTTTAATATACTCAACTTTAGACAATCAAGAAATAGTCTCAACTTTACAACCAGAAAATAGTTCATCACTGACAAACGTAGCAAACAAATTAGAAGCCATTTGGTTCTACCTCTGTTTGCGCTCTCCCACTAACTTTAGAAGCACCGTAGCATACAAAACATTGACAGAATTCATTAGCAGAAACAATAGTGGGACCCCAATTGATTGTGCCCCTTAACATACAGTCTTTTTTTTTGTCCTGTTTAAACACTAGATATTCAATTCCCAAGCCCTTTCCTCCAAGTGGCCCCTTCAAAATTTGAACATGTTACATTATCATACATTTCATCTACTCATCTACCATTCTAACCTGCCAATCCATGCCACCTCCTTAACTCACAATAGAACAAGAATGCCCATATGATTGATTTCATCCCCATTAGACTGTTGGGTAGCAGCTTCTGTAGTAGTTGGATAAAAACATTATTTGAAAAATGAGATTTTATGAGATAACATAAACAATCTAACATTTGTTTATATGGATCCAGAGTGTCACTGCTTGTAAAATGGTTCAAGTGGGGAGTGGAAATTAACAAAACTAGGTTAAATCTTCACAGAACATCAAATCTGAGAGTAGGTTTGAAGTGAGTGTTCAATTGTTATTTGAATTCTTTCTTATCCTTGTGTAATAGTTTTTCATCATCAACATTTTAGATCACATTACATGACCCATCATCAGAAATGTAAGTTGCTACAAAGTCTTATGAATTAGTTGGGAAATTTGACTAGTTTTGGTGAGTGTAGGAAGAGCATCCACCATGCCCAGAGGTGCTGTGTATGGAGGAGTCACAAGAGGTTACTATTACACCTACTCTTTCACTCAGCATGAGAGCAGGGAGGAGTGCTGGGCCTGTATGATCATTCCCATCACTTTTTGGATATTTGGCATGTAAACCTTTCCCCAACTGCAATTATCTTCTTTCTCTATTCAAATGTTTTCTTCTTGCATTTCTTGAGCATCTTGAGCACACTCACATCAGGTTTTGAAACAGAGGATTCCTAGCTTTCTTTATAGCTCAATAGGACTCATTTGCTGAGCATCCATATCATTAATAGGCATATAAACATTATATGTGTACAAACAGACATTGGATTTAGTGAATTTATACCTAGTTTCAGGGTTCAAAAGCATTCCTTAAAAGTATGGTTCTTGAAGACCCATTTCATTGATGCACATACAAAAAACATATGAACTTACAGATACACAATCCAGTGAATATGCACGGTTTTTTTCAGGAGATGATGGGATTCTTTATAAATCTCAGTCTAATTTTTAAACTCCCATTACAAATCAATGAAATGGGTACTTAGGAATTCGGACATGTAGAAAACTATCAAAAACTAAAGAGATATAAATCAAGTGAATATACACAGTCCTTTCTATTATATATATATATATATAGGCATTTAGAAGCTTAAAGTTCTAGGAAACTTCTACTGACGAAAGCTACAGATGCTGAAAATTTGTTCAATTTTCTTCGGGACTCAATAGGATTTCCTAGAAGTGTTACTGTTAGTGTTGAATATTCATTTCATAGATATACATATGGGCACAGGTCTTTAAGTCCATGTTTGTGTGTATAATATGTGTATACACTGGACCTTGTGAATAGCATACACAGTATATTCAAAGCTTTGACATAATCCTTTTTAAAGCCTATTTTAGTGTTTTCTGAAGCGCCGGAATTTTCATCAAGTCCTATTGTTGAATATCTATTTCTTGGGTATCTGTATAAGCATGTGTATTTACTGTCTGTATGTACAAAAATGGGAATTATGAGTAGATTGCATATGGTATGATTCAAGGTATGTTTTGGAATCCTGGTCAATCTGGTCTATAGTATATTCACTACTGGATAGAATTTATGGCAGTCTTATTCGTCAACACCCATTTCATTTATATGTCCAGACTTGCGTGTGTATGAATAGTGTTTATACGCAATGGGACTTGTACTTAAGAGTACAATATGCATCTACATGTGTACACACACATTGGGTCCTATGATTGGTCCAGACTATTTAGTGGAGTAAAATTCGCTTCAAATTTGGTTTCTAGATGCATACAAACAGGGGATTATACCAGACTATTTTGTCTTGTAAAATGCGCTTCAAGTTTGGTTTCTAGATGCATATGAACAGGGGATTATATGAACATATACAAGCATATATTCTCATTGATGCAACAAGTATACTGGAGTTATAATGTACTTATTTTTACTTCAGGGCTGGATAGGATTCTGTGCAAATTTGCTCCTGAAATCCTCTCTGATTTTTATCCATATAAACTTGTATATTCCCACTTGATAGTATGTGTACAGAGTAGAGAGTTTCATTATAAATGATATTAAGATATGATACTCGGAACAGAGTACAGAGTTTCATTATAAATGATATAAGATATGGTACTGTTTTTTCAGAATATAAGTGAGGAGCTAACACATCAAGCTAAGTATGTTTACCCAGTTCCTGTATAACACAATTTTCATAGTTGAATATGTTAAAAACCTTTTATTCTTCCCCAACAGTTGACATCTATATATGTATAGAATTTAAAATTTATCAACATGAACTTTTGTTAATAGGGCATTAGATAATCAGCTTGTTACTAAATAATGATTGTGTACAAAATTTTGGTATAATTAAGATTGATATTATTATAAAAAATCAAATGAGCTTTTTTTAAAAAATATTTTGTTTTTCGAAATAGATGTAAAAATTAATGGTTTTCTTGAGAAGATTTGTTGGCATTTTTTATTCATCTTCTTTATAATTGTGTCTTAGTTATTTGTAGTCTTAAGATGTGTCTAATAAAAATCTATGTAAGGATCTTACTATGGGAGGTCAATTTGTTTGAGTAATTGGTCAATCGTGTGTTTGGTGCTTTTAGTAAAGTTGATGAGTGTCATGACTTCAATTCTTTATTTACTTCTAAGTAAATTCTCTATGATAGTGAATTCATCTAAGGTGCAAGATTGGTTGCTTCAAACAGTCATAGCATTTTTATTTGACTTGTGAATGTTATTGAAATGCAGGAGTTATAGAAGGTTTTTAGTGACCTAGTATGGCTAGCAAAGAAGTGTTAGCAATATAAAATAAATTATAAGATCTTAAGACCTAATGCATGGACTAGAGATTGGTAGTGAAACATTTATTGGTTAGTTATATTTAGAAGTTGCTTTGAGATTAAATAGAGTGCTTGACAAAATAAGTAGAAGCCATGATGCTTTATAGACTTAAAATAGATTGACCCTTTTTACAATATGATATTTTTTATTTTCTATTTATTTTATAGACCTTAGACAATAATTAACTGATATTTATTCATAAATAATTAAATATTATTATTATAATTAAAATTTTAAGTAAATTCATAAAAAAACCTAGTGATTGATTTATACATGACAAATTCATTTAACTTCAAAATTTCTAAAGCTAACTATTAAATAAATAATGAAAAAGTTTTTTTGTTTCATAAACTAGTGGAACTTAAATATATTATTGATACGAAACAATGTCCAATCAAGGAAGTATCAGGTAATATGGAATCATATCTTAGACCAATATAACAAGTAACCTGCCCCTGATTGACATCATCACACATGCGACAACACGAACCAGAGAATAACGGGTCCAAGATGCGACCTGTGGCCATTCTGAAAGTTACAGATGAAAAAATGTCAATGACTTATCCAGATCTAATTCCTTCGGCCATTGTACATTATAATTTCTTTAAACAACTTCTAGAAAATTAAGAAATTTGCTCAAAAATCCCAACCAGGAAATAGTTCACCTATGAGAAAAGTATCAGACGCCAATAATGGCATTTGGTTCCACATTATAACTGTTTCCTTCGAGGGAAGCATACCTATATTAATGTGCCCTGCCTGAATAACTTCACATGTATTCACCAAAGAAGAAGAACCTAAAAGGCCTACAAAAATCTCTTTCAACACATATGGTGGGACCTCAATTAATTGTTCTGATTAACTACCAGTCCCCATGTGGGCTCATTAAAGATTAAACATATTACAGTATCAGACATCCGCCCATCTACTCATCTACCATTCTAACCTGCCATTCTTTTTTTATTGAATAAAGTAAAAGATTGAATAAACCTGCCATTCTTTCAATACCAACAACATTAATTTACATAAAACAAGAATACCCATATGATTGATTGCATCACTTTAAGACTGGTGGGTATAAGCTTCTCGAAAAGCTGGATACAGCATTTTCTAAAATCGAATTAATGATCTAATGAGTAAAATCGGAGATTTTTTTATATGGATCCAGATTATTACTTTATTTGACACTGCTTTGATAACGAATCGACAGCTCAGTGAAACTTGACATAATTGAGTCATCTTCATAGCTTAAGAACGGCAAATCTGAAAGGAATTATGAATAGAATTACTTCCTACAAAAGCTTCTGATTTATTCAGGGATTTGATCAATTTCGTGGGTTTTGGAAATATCCGCCATGCCCAGAGGTGCGCGTGGAGGAGTCACAAGAGGTTACTATTACAGCTATTCTTTTCCTCAACATGAGAACATGGAGGACTGCTGGGCCTATATGATCATTCCCATTACATTTTGGATATTTGGCATGTAAACTTTTCCCCGACTATAAGTATGTTCCTTCTGTTATTTTCATTCATTGTCTTCTTGCATTTCTAGACCATCTTGAAGCACAGTCAAATCGAGGGTTTTCTGACTGAAGATTTATAGTTTCCTTCATAACTCGATGGGATTCATTGTGAGACTGATTTCTGAGTACCCATGTCATTAATAGGCATCCAAACAAGCACTGAAGAAAACTGTGTGTGTGTGTTTGTACATATATCTATCAAGCACTGAAGAAAACTTTAAATCCCCAATTTTCTCAAGAAATATTGAATACCCATTGTATTGATATGCATATAGGCACCCTTATGTGTAGGTTTGTGCGTATGAATTTGTCTAATATGTATACAAATTGGACCCTTTGATTAGCTTACACACCTTATGGTTCAAATTTTTTATAGAATGTTAAGACTATTTACAGTTCTCTTCAGCTTTGGACAGTTTTATTGCTGAATATCCATTTCATTATCTATATAAGCATGTGTATGTATGTCTATGTCCATCTTTGTTCAGTATGCACAAGTATATTATCAGTAAGCATAGAAATTGGCCCCATTGATTATAGTGCATATGGCACCGTAGTTTATAATTTGTTCAGTGCTGGATCGAATTTCTTACAATATTCCTGATACCCATTTCTTTGTTCATTGATGCATAAATGTTTGTATGTGCATAATATGTATACACATTGGGACTTGTGATTAGAGCACTCAGCACACATCGTATATTTCAAAGCTTTGATGAATTTCTTGTTAGTCCGATTTCTGAATAATCTTTGGATTGATATATATATATATATACACACATTATGAACATTCATACAATTTGTATATACATAAGATTTTGTGCATATACTCATAGCTTGCTTCAGGGCTTGATAGGATTAGCCACAAGTTCCTTGATATTGCACAGGAGAGGTAACTGCTTGAATCTGGAGGACATGATGCATCTTGTCAAACAATATGTAATGTAAGTGGGAAATAGTCCCCTTCTGAACATTGGGGGATATAGTACACAAAAATGGGTGTCTCACTTGGCTATAGAGAGAACACATTTTGGAAAGCTTGGTGTGATTTTGAGTCTAATTTCTGAATACTCATTTGATTTAAAATTTATATCGGTATGCACATGCCCTCACACACATTGGGTCCTAAAATTAGTCTATACTGGTGTCCTGTAAGGCTTGATGGGAGTCATTGTAAGTTTTGTTTCTAGAGACACTTTTCATTGATAGACATAAAAATGGAGAGGGCGTCAAAGGGCTCTTGGTCTACTGGTGAAGTTGAATGGCTCACAAAGAGCCCATCAGAGATCAATCTTGCTGAGTGCAAGGCCAGGAGTGTGATGCAAAATACTGATACAAAAAAAAGTTACATAGTCGAATCCAGAAATAAAATTTACACATTTCAAAGTGATTGTGCAAGTTTGATAATGTTAAGAGTACACAGACAACAAAGCATACACATTGACATAGGATTCTTTGAATGGAATACACAACCAAAGAGGCATAAACGTTGGGTTCAATGAATAGAATAGACAATTTGTTTCAGGGTTCAATAGATGGGCACTTTCCTGCATAGCAATATCATCGATCTGAATACATGCAATGTGTACATACTATACATGCATATGTAGAGACTATACAATTATTGATCCAAGTGATCTTTTAGGTACTGACAAAGTGCATTTTGTGGAATTTGCAGCATCACTGACATTGAGCTTGGGAGTTTATGGTACATCTCAGTTGGTGCTTCCACCAAACTATTCCCATCTAATAGAAGCTAGCCCCGTTTTTGTTAAGGATATTCAGGTAATTTAACTGCCAATTGTTTTCACATTTAATCTACGAAGTCCCACCATACAAAATTCCATCTTCAACGAATTAATCCTAAACTTTAAATTGAAATCCCCATATTGACGAGTGCAATGTATTTTATATTTTCGCTTTTATTTCCCAATCTGACTTCAGCATTGTTAAATGAAATGTAATATGAATTTCTTTTTCAGTGAATTTAGATATGTTTTCATAAGGCTAGTGTTTTTTTTTTTGAGAACTCTGGTGTTTGGCAAAAGTTAAGCTTGAAAGCATGGTAATAAAAACTTTTCACTCTTCAGTTAGGAGGTGGGAGGCTTAGAATAGTGATTGAATTTATTCATTTTCAGGTAAAAGCTGGTGAGCAACAGGGTGGTCCTGTGCTGTATGGTTTCTCAAACAAGCCAAAACTTGATGTGAAAAGGAACTGGAGCTTGAAGCACACTCTGTATATCGATCCTGATTATCATAAGGTTCGTTTCAGTTGTGTTGTTTGCATGATTTTGTAAAACTAATTGCTGTTCAAAAGAACTGCCATCAAAATGATGTTTTCGTTTGCTACTTAAGCTATTGATAAACACCAAACTATACTGTAATTTTCAGAACTGACTTAAAAATTTATCTACTAATATTGCATTTTCTAAAGGATTGGATTTTTAGGGATTTTGTTAACCTCAAGTGGCTCTTATTGGAAACAGGAATTTGCAGTTTGGTTGAACACGGGCTCAAAATTTTGGCTTAGTTGTGAGGATAAGTCACTTGGATTTTCAGACCTCTTGCTCGTTGTACTTAAAGGTAATTGTCAACACTGAGTTTTGATTAATTTGAGAAACTAGATAAAATTAATTCAAACTCTGACTGAAGCATTTTCTTGCTAGATGGCATAATAGTATGTTAAATTTGCAGGAGATGAGAGCTTGCAGGAATGGATACAGGATCCATCAAATTCTCACTACGGACTTCTAAGGCTTAAAATAAGTGGTATGATGATTTAGCCCCTTTTTATATAGTTTCTGACATTGATCGTTAGCTTCAAAAGCTTTGTGAATTTGAAAGCAAGCTTCAGAAGTCTAATTTCATATTATATGCTTTAGTGAGACCCTGCATTCTCCTTTGTGCTTTTAATCTTCCTATATCACAACTCTGTTTTCTTGACTTGAAAGTTTATTGTGTTTGGATCTTCTCTTCATTGCTGCTCTCCTTGAACATATAACTTGAATACAAATGGTGCCTTAGAGACCACATATTCCATTTAACTACACTTGGACAGCTGCTTTTTTGTTGATTATAATTTAGTTGTTCTCTTAGCAACTTCCTCTTCTATGTTGTCACAAAATTTGTTTAGGACCTCCTCATGTACGCTACTATCCGTTCATCTTTCTTGATTACAAACTGAAATTTACCTTTATCACCTTCTGTTTCTATACTAGCAAACTTTAAAGTTCTATTGCTTTATTGACTGCAAGAGTTGTCCTCTTAACAACTTTCTCTTCGATGCTGTTACAGAGGTTGTTTAGGAGCTTCTCTTGTATACTACTATCCTTTGGGCATATTTGGTGATTACAAAATTTACCTCCATTGCTTCTATTATGTACTATAAGCTTTCAAAATTTATTGTTTTATTGATTGCAAACGTGGTCCTCTTACAACCTCCTTCTCAATCCTTGAAAATGGTTGTTTAGGACCTCGTCTTCTTATCCTTCGAGCATTTCATAGAAATTTAATACTCTTTCCTACATCTTCCAATTTTTATTGATTACATAAGTTATGTTCACAAAATCCTCTTCTATGCTGTTGTGGAGTTGATTCTAAGCACAAACCTTCTATTCTGTTCTATCAAGATTGTGATTTTTGATGCTGTATCGTGGATTATTAAAAAGTTATAAACAATGATTGCAGTGTTAGCAACCTCCTCTTCTATGCTACTACATTCACTAATAGAGAGAAGATTGTTCTTTTGATAACACGCGGCATGGTGGCTCTATGTATTTATTCCTTCTGTATGTGACAATCAAATCAAATCCATGTTCTTTTTATTCTCAGGCCACGGGGAGACAGAGTATACAGTGAAGGAGGATGGGAATTATTATTTTGTTGTGGGAAACTTCAATCAACATAGTGCACAGGTATTGTGAGCCTTTATACATGGGAAAACAGCATTTTGTCAAATCATTTTTACTTATTATGTTTTTCCAGTGCAACATTACATAATATCATAGTGGGAATCAATCATATATAAATATCAATTATCAATTAAATCTTTATGACTCATCTTTCAGCAGTAGTGATTCACAAGAACTTAGGAAGAAATATGGGTTCTTGTAAGCACACAACTCATGAAAGATTGTTTATGAAGTTTGACTCATTAACCCGAATTCCTATAATAGATATTTAACATTTTTCCAGAGTTGAAATAGTGAGGAATTGAATCTTCTTTTTGCAGGTTGTGATAAGGTTAAATTTTACTTCCAAAATGTATAGCACCGGAACTGCTAATTACAAGTGTTCAATGGGAAAGGGCTTATGTGCTGTGAAGCTTTCAATCCTTCAAAATAGTTATGCTCTTCTAACAACTCCATCTCGAAGCAATATAACGGTATGTCAATTCTAAACATTTTATACCTGCATTTTTAGGTATTAAGTAGAAATTTCAGTATGTTAAAAGAGGGATAATTATTAAAGAACATAACTAGTAGACTTTTAAACTCTAGATTTTTTCTTTTAAAGATTTTTAGTAATATCAAATTTGTAATTTGTTTTTCTTTTTTTATTATATAAATGTACTCTTTCAATTTCTTCAAGAATTTGTGTGTTGTAATGTTCAGTGCTGAACTTACCCTTTGTCAACTTGAAAATAAAGCTCAAACGTTTAAAGGAACATGATGCTCTTGAATCTTATTCTAATACTGAATGCTATCTTCCATAAAAAAAATAGGATTGATATTTTATTTGATAGTTCATTATATAATAGATTAACTTGGAAAATAACTATAAGCATAAACATGAAAGCATCGAATATAATCTTCTGCTCACTACTGTTTGTGAAACATAATAAACATACTTAGAAGATCACAATTAAGCATCTCATATAAATGACCTCTTAAAAAGGTCCCTAATGGATCTTCCAAGATCTATGGGGTTTCTTGGATCTTCCTGGTCTATTTCCTGTGCTGACATAGGATCACCTCCCTCAACCTTCATGATATCTGAAACTTCCACAAACATCAATAAACCTTGGATACATTAGTATCATTCTCTAATGAATGGTCTTGTCCCATTTTCTGTTCTTCGTTGCTTCATGGCATTTGAAACTGATATATTGACTTGCACAAATCCGAATGGGAAATGAACAATTTAATTAAACATTCAATTTTAAGGTATTTAGAGTGTCAATTGTTGTGTGCCACTTTTAAAGCCCCTGGTATCAACCACATGTGAAACTGTCACTTACCAAAATGAAACTCTTGATGGTTGCAAAATTACCACCTGTGCATGTCCAGCAGTATCACAGAGAAAACAAAAACTTTCTTTTTCAAAATATCTCAATAGCCAATTATGCTGATGTCCCATAGCATTTCAAATTTCTCCAACAAACTTATTCTCTAATTCTATTGAACTATAAGGCCCCGTTTGGTTGCTGGCATAGGAATAGAAAATTAGAATAGAAAAATGGAATGGGAATGGAAATGAGGAATGGGAATAGAAATAGGCAATTCCAATATGTTTGGTGCACTTGGAATTTGACTGGGAATATGTTAATCTATTGTTTGGTTGTACAAAAATAGAATAGGAATAAGGTTAAGTTTTGTATTTTTAAAAATATTTTTCCTAATTTTTTTAAAAATTTATTATTTTTTTGGTTAATTCATTTTCATTTTCATTTTTTTAAACAAATAGATATAATTTTAAAAAATGTTATTTTAAAAAAAATTTAAAAAAAATGTAACAAAAAAAATTCAAAAAATAAGTTTAAAAAAAAAATCAAAATTTTTAAAAAAAAAAAAAATTTAAAAAAAAAAATTAAAAAAATAAAAAATTAAAAAAATAAAAATAAAAAATATTTTTGAATGGAAAATCGGAATGAGAATGGAAATGGCCTATTCCAATAACAGATATTTTTTGGCATAGACATATGCTCATTTAAGGGGTAAAATTGGAATATGTCTTCCTATTCCCAATTCCGATTGAGCTTACCAAACAACGAATATAAAACATATTCTAATTTCGTTTTCCTATTCCACTCATATTCCAGCAACCAAACGGGGCCTAATTTCCTTCACTTGGAACACCTTCAAACCCACGTTCCTCTTAAGCCCCAAGGTTATGACAACTAAGTTCTTTTAATAGAGGTTTATGGGCTTTAAAGGATATTCTTGGCTTATTCCTTGCGCTCATTTAGGATCTTCCTTAGCCTCTATGATCTTTGAATCCCCCACAAACATCTAATGGACCTCCTTGGATGAGCTACTGTCTTTGTCTAATACACTCTTTCAACTATTTTGTCATCTTTCGTAGTTCATACCATTTGTGATAGATACATGTAGAGGTGCACAAACTTGAATAGTGAGTTACTAATTGAAGGAAATAGCCGATTTGAGGGAATTGTTGCTTTCTAATAGTGGGATGTACTAAACAATTATGTGTAATTTTTAAAACAACCACTTCACCTATATGAAACTAAAAGTTACTAGAACAAAACTATCCTAATAATTGTGAAGTGAATATCCATGCATGATTCATTGTCTCACACAAAAACCCAAGACTTTTTTAAAACATATTTCTTGATCATTGAAGTTGGTACAAAGAAGTCCCATACCATCTAGAATTCTTGAAAAGCCTTAGTGATCTGATTTTAAGAAATGGGTTGAAACACAATATTTGGTGAAAATCAAATACCTGCGATATCAATGTTCAATTTTTGGAAAACTTGCAAAAAACTAAAAAACAAAGTTGTATTCAATCCAAAAGCCATCATCTTATTCAAGAAATGAAAGAATATATACAATGATGGAACATCAAAAGTCACCATAGCCAAGAATTCGAAATGTATATGTGGCTATAATAAAAACAACAATATTAAACTAAAATTAATCAAAACTAGGTGTTTAATTACCCCAACTTGTCAGGGTCATAACTTTTGACCTAGAGCTCAAAAAGCAGAACCAGTTACACCGTTGGAAAGAAGAACTATAAATCTAATTTCAATATTTAAAACAGCAAGCCTTCGACTGCCTAGTTTTAGGGACCGATGAAAGTTTTGACTTGAAATTTTGAGCAGAAGACCTCTGAAAAAGCCAAATAAAAAGATCTAGGAAAACTTTTTAAAAATATGAACAATATAGTTTTAAACATATGATCTTTTGTATAATCTAGATCACTCAACCTCTAATTGGTTCAATATCTTAACTTTCTTGACCTAGAATGCCTTCAAAACCAAGTTTTTCTTGAAAGGAATGAAGGTTTACAAAAATGTTTCTTATACTAATTTACTAAAGAGAGTGTTATGCAAATTTTCATTTTTTAGAATCACATAAAGTAAATACACATATAAACATGAAATAAACATATAGTATAGCACAAGTGTCTAGGGGGCATGTGTTTTAGAGAAATCTCTCTTAAATAGCCTAATGCATTAGTTGATAACAATATTAGTCACAATGCACTTGTAGAGAAAGCATTCATAATTGTTAACCAACATACAATTTTGGAGAAGTTGTAGAATAATGGTACCTACAAAATGCTCATTCAGTTGGCAAAATACAAACTAAAAATGACTTGGAAAAACAATTGGCAATCCCATAGGAGGTATAGTGTCCAAACCAATGCACAAAATTCCAACTCCCTTTTTGGTAAAAGATCCTCTCAATTATTTTTAGTCAATTTCTTACACTTATCATTGTCATAAACTATCATATTTGACCACCCAAAATCAAATATACCAGTTTGCCATCATTCAAGGTCATTCAAATATGCTCCATTATAAGTTACAAGCTTACAATAATGTAGGTTAGATTCTAATGTAACTTCCCTCTTACACGCTCTTATGCATTATAAGAATTTGTCTTATGGAACTCTTGTGATAATGATCTTATACACATCACAAGATGCTAAAACATGGTCAAACTATGCCATCTCAATGTGGGACAACAATGTCCTAAAAAATCCACTAAAAAATGAATCCCATGCCATCTCCAAAAGGGATTCCAACCTTTCAACATAAAGACAAAACATATAAAAGATAGCATAGTGAATATATGCAAAAGTATTAAAATTGTTCATGTTAAGAATGCAAGTTCATGAGACCTTTTCCTTACATTTGCAGAAGATATAAGAAAACTTGAATTATAGTGAACATGACTTTTATCTCCATGAACTCAATATTCATACAAATTGAACTAATATTTACAATCATCTACCTTCATATATTTTGTTTTGTAAGGTCCATGCGCCCTTCTCACATATATGACCTATTCTTGGTGCCATAACATAGATATACATGCAAGAAAATTAGTTTCCAAAAATGAGCACATTTAGGTACCCATTAGGTATGGCTAGATCAAAAGTAGATGCAACACTCCTATTTGTTTTTGGTTCCAAAGTGAAGGTGAAGAGTCTACAAATCTCTTCACTGTAAAAACATAGTAACTATTGCATTGAACCATGCATGTATTAAGCTAAAATAAAGCTCCTATTTGAGTACCCTTAGCAAGGACAATAACTTCTCTAACCATTTTTATTTGTCCACTCAAGAAAACTACTTGCAAAACCAAATCATTCAATTTACTTACAAAATATAGGTTATGCAACACAATATGGACATATGGAAAATGAAAGACCCTCTTCACTCATCCAACAAGAAAACCAATCAAAACTCTTCCATGATAAATAATCTTTAGATGAAAATCATCTTCAATATACCTTTTCTGCCATCATATTCTTAATGTTTAAACACTAACTCTAATGTTAGATCATGCAAAAAGATGCATTAGAGTCAACTGGACATGCACCTTATGTGTAGCCAAGGTTGTGATAAATGCACCACCATCAACCTAGGAGGACTTCATAGACTCGTAATCAGAGTGTTTCTTTATATTTTTCTTCTACTTCTCATAGTCTCATTTAAAATTACTTGTTTTTTCACAATTCTAACATTTTCCCTTGACAATTACTAGGAGATGTAGTTCCCCAATGAGGTTAACATCTTGTATGCCTTGCACTTTTCCTCTATCTACCATAAATATTTGGAATCCTTGTGGTTGATTTAAAGATCTTTCTTCACGTCTATTTAGAAAGTAATTATATGTCTACCTCACCCATTTTTAACTTGGTGGTACTACTCCTAATAGCCATAATAATATGATCCCATGGCTCTTACAAAGGAATAAAAAAAGTAATACAATAATCCTCTTCTTTTTAAAAATTCCAACATAGTGCAATTTGGTAACAATTATATCATCTCACTCAAGTGGTTATCCATGAAGCCACCATCCTCCATCACAAGTATATGCAACTTTGTTAGAAATAGTTTGTTAACTTGATTTTTTAATTTGTACAAATTTTTAATTTATTCCAAATAAGTGCATTCATGGCATCTTCATATTTGATTGTAGAAGGTCTTGTTTTTTATATGCATCCTATAGATATTTTCTATGACAATATCTTCCATTTTGAGGTTCCACAATTGAGTATTACTATTAGATTACCTCTCTATCTCTATTATCTCTTCTTGCAATAAGACCAAAAGCCTTTTTTGTGCAAGCTCTCACTCAATGAAGATTAATACACAATATCATTTTATTTAGCTAATAACTATGATTTCAAGTGGCATGGTCTTACTTCTAAATGGAAGGAGTAAGGCACGCATAAATGCTTCCAACACTAATCTATTGAGGAAAGTGTTGTGTACATTTCAATATTAAACTAGAATTATAAAAAGTAGGTGCTATAAAAATGAAATAAGTGATGTATGTGGAGAAAATCCTTAAAAAGAAAAAGAAAATCTCTCCAAAGTAACCCAATATATGTTATTCAATAAAAATAAAGTTACAATACACTTGCAAAGAAATCCTTCACATGATTTCATTAGCATACAATTTTGGAGTGATTTTAGTAGCTAAATTATAGTTGGTAAAATATTTATTCAAAGTGCAACTCCAAGCATCAACAAATAGGTAAAGTGCAAATTGATAAATCACAAATGGTTTGAAAAAATCATTTACAATCCCCTGAAGGTATGTTGCACATATCAAAAAAACCAAATTCCAATACCCTTCGAAGTAAAAATATCTAATGGACTAATTTTATTAATATTCCTCTCAACCTTTCATGATTATAACTATCATATATGACACTCAAACTTCGGTGTCCCATTTTGTCCTTATTCAACCATTCAAAGATGCTTCATGACAAATTTCCTAGCATTTAATGTTGGTTGAGATTCTAATGTAACCTCCTCATGTATTCTCTTGTTGTGAATTAAGGTGTCTCAACCTTAATATTTCCTAGCATCATGATTTATTTATTTAATGTATTTAATTATGCTTGTTTAGTATTTATTGCACGTCCTATTTCATTTTAGTGTGACTTGGCATGGTAGGAGGTTGTGATATTGCAAATGGGGTTGCAAGCTTTGGGTTTAATCATGGAGGAAACTCCATAGTTAAGCATGCTCAGGTTGGAGTAGTACTGGGATGGGTGACCTCCCAGAAAGTCTCGGTGCTTCACCCTTGTGAGCATCACCTAGATCTAATGAGTCATAAGTGTTCCATTTATTTTCATGAGAGATGGATTCATGTTAAATCATTACTCATGAAACATGGTTCAATTAGTTTGACTCAAAATCACATAGTTAAATCTTGATAGCAATGTCACAATTTGACTTGTTGTGGAAATTATCTCCTACTTATCAATTGATGAGCTTAAGGGGCTTTCTAATGAATGGTTCATAAGGCACAACACTTGGTGAAGGTTTTGCAAATGGGGTTGCAAGCATTGGGTTTAACCATGGAGGAAACTTTGTAGTTAAGCGTGCCCAGGCTGGAGTAGTATTGGGATGGGTGACCTCCCGGGAAGTCTCGATGTTTCACCACTATGAGCATCACCTAGATCCAATGAGTGCTATGTATTCCATTTATTCCCATGAGAGATGGTTTCATGTTGAATCACTACTCATGAAACATGGGTCAATGAGTTTGACTCAAAATCACACAGTTAAATCTTGATAGCAATATCACAATTTGACTTGTGGAAATTATCTCCTACTTATAAAATGGTAGGAGGTGAGAATGATACTTTTGTTTTCACATGTTGAGATAGGTGTCCCACTTTCTGATAGAGTAACTTTACCACGTGTTAACACCTTGAACAACATCTATGAGGTTATGATGACCTAGGATGAATGCCATATTCCTATGACAAGTTAAGATGTGTAAGAACTAGATTGGATGATGGTTTGGAGAAGCTAATGGGGTCATCTTTGCATATATAAGGTGGGCATACGAATTTATTAATGACAAGTTGTAAGAAAAGTAGCTATTAATGGTAATTACAATGTATTCTCTTAGAGTTGTCAACTATGAAAAAAACTTGCACTCAAAATACGAGGGTCATGCACTCAAAATTAGGACTTATGCAAAGAATAAGAATTGTAGTTACTTGAACCTAGTTTCTAAAGTACTAAAGATTTTTAAAAATAGATAAGATTATGAGGGTCAAACCTGATGCACACGAAAAACTATTCTTGATTTTTTGAGAATAACATAACATAGTTGATTATGAGTGTTGGACAAAAGATATAGTTATTAGTATTTTACAAAATCCTTTGGTAGAATGATATGTAATAGTGAGATCTAGAAGTTGTGTATTATTTTATAATTTTATGTTAAGTTTTTTTAAAAAAGTGGTTGCATCCTAAAAATCTAATGCATATTCATGCATTGGACATAACTTGTTTTGAATTTGGTCAAGTAGACCAAAATTTATTAAAAAAATGGTAGAAATATGTCTCTAAGGATTATAGAGACACTTGTAAAGAAAATTAAAGTTTACTATGCTAATGTTGTCCAAAACTAGAAAAAATATGTGGTTAGAAAGATGAGAAGATGTGTGAGATTATGGTGCTAAATTTATTAGATACCTACTTGATGATGTGTAAACGTAATGATGAGGAAGTCAATAAATAATATTGGGAGATCAAAAGAAGTGTAAAGGGAGAGAAATAGAGGGGAAATGGGCTTCCAATTCTTAGGGTTGTCCAATCCTCTTGCCTAGCCATAACATGTACGTGTTCCTTACTAATAAATAACCCACACATATTGTTGGAAATATTCAGGATAAGATAGGTTACTGAGAGGGGAGGGGTGAATCAATAACTTATAAAACTTTTATACAATCCAGCATTTTAACCTTTCACCATTCATTCATCTAATCTACTGCATAACTGAAAGAAGAAACATTCATTGCACATGTACACAGAGATTTGATGACCCAGAAACCTTCCAAATAGAAAGTAAAACTGGGGTGGGGATGATGCCCACAAAACTTCAATACTGTAGTATAAAGTTGCCTTGTTAAGGTTTACAATGATCACTTTTGGTGATCTGCCCTGTTAGGAGCAAGTAGGACTGCTAGATCCACCTTGTTAGAGGATTTACAAACATACAGTGAAGTATGCACTCTGTTAGGAGGTTTACAAAAAGACTGTTAAGTCTACCCTTTTAAAGGACTTATAAACTGATTCACCTGTTAGGATGAAGCAGTGGATCTACTTACAACTGTTTGTTGATAAGATCCTTTTTGCATTGATCACTTGATGTGATAGATATAACTTTTCTGCTCCTATGTTGACCTTGTTGTATCCCTTTTACTTTGCTGCTAATTTTCAATATCCTCTTTACATGCGAACATCAATCTCTTCCTTTATATCTTTTTCACACACACCATATATCATACTACAAATGATATCATATATTACATATATACCATTCCATTATTTACAACTGCAAGGTCGACCAAAACATAAGTGAACAAAACATTACTGAGTCGGCCAGATAGTAGAAAACTCGGGTTCCTCAAGCTGACTTGTTGACCTTCTGATACTCGACATCCACTGTATTACTCGGCATCGTCATGCATTCAGTAGAAGTAGAGGCTCGGTTCATACTAGCCACACAACACTGCTTGGAACTCGGTAACCATTGGTGACTTGGTAGATATAGTGTCACTCGGTAGAAACTAACTTCTTCGTTTACCTTGCTTTTCTCGGTGAACACTGAGTTCTTCATTTACCTTGCTTTGCTTGGTGAACACTGAGTTCTTCATTTACCTTACTTTGCTCGGTGAACACTGCTGAACTTATAAGGTAACCACTGAATGCTCGGTATACATGATAAGCTAGATAAGCATTCAGAATTGAATAAGTGTTTGCACTAATGACAAATATATCATGATTCCAACAATCTCCCCCTTTGGCATTAGTGACAAAAACACTTATGAGCCAAAAATTATGTGCAAAATTTGACGTATTGGTTTTCATATATCTCCCCCATACAATATGCACAGAATATTTACAAATATTTCTATCTTTACACAAGGCTTCCTTATTTACATATATCTCCATCTCTTCTCTCTATCTCTTCTTTGGTACTCTATCTCCCCCTTTTTGACAATATTGCCAAAATAAACAATATGTATTTACACAAAAACACCAAAATGAGAGATAAACTCAGAATGTACCTTGAGAATAAGAGCAAACGTCTTATCCCAAACTCAGAATGTACCTTGAGAATAAGAGCCAACGTCTTATCCCAATTTTCTTGCAAAATTTTGCAAGTGGAGAGTGCTATTTGAATTTCAGCTGAAAGTTCAATCATGTGATCTGCAACTGAAAAATTGTTGTCATGGATCAATGCTTTGGAGTAGACAATGTGTTTCTGCATTGTGTCCATGATAGGAAGGATCATATTCTGAATGTCAATCAAGGTAGATCTAATCCTTGCTTCCTCTCTCAACAATTCTGCTTGCTTTTCTGACAAAAATCTGATTCGAAGATGATGGGATGAACTTGAATTGGGGTCAAGTTGCAGCATTTGGGCACTGACCTTCATATCCTCATCAATTTTATTTAGTTTTTCTTTGATCTCCTTGGTATACTCGGTAACATCACAAAGTTTGGCAAAAAGTGAAGTTACATTATTAAAAGAATTTTCAAGATTGACCAAAATTGTGGACAATTCTACCTGTTTTATTGCAATGTGCTGAGCAATGTGCTCAAGCACCTTGTTATCAAATTTTCTCTCAGCCTTTTCAATCAATTTTTCTTGACCAGAGGTGTCCTCATTGAATTTATTTACAACCTCTTCTAATTGAATCAAAATGTGGAGTAGAATCTACTTCAACACCTATAGCTTCTGTAATTATATTCCTGGCATTCTCAATTATTCTGTACTCCTTATCCCTTTCAGACCTTAACTACTTCTGCGTAGCCTTCATCTCTATTAGTTGACTAGCATACCTCATCTCTTCAATGGTAGCATTTTCATAGTCAATTTTTGGAATCACTATCTCTGTATCTAAGTCAATATCTTCAGGAATTTCCTTTCTAGTGATCAGAAGTCTTAATGGTTGCTTTTTTTTGACTTCTGTGATGACTGGTTTGACCTTAGGAATAGACACAATAGTGGAGATGGAAGGACTAGCAGTAAAAACTGGGATAGGACTTGAGGATTGAATGCCAATAGAGGTATTTATCGGATCAAAAACTGGAATACTTCCCAAAAATGATGATACACTTGTTATAGCAGTATCTGAACTAATTGGATTTGAAGTAGATGTAGATAATGCTGAAAAAATTGTAGAACAAGTTGGAATCAAAATTGTAGAACTTACTGTTACACTGACTGGTGATGATGGAGCTGAGGAGACTGGCTCGATAGCTGAAGAAAAGGGTTGTAGCTCGGTAGATGAAGTGGTAGACACTTCTATTGATGTTACCTGAAGCTGTGATGTGGCAGGTGCAGATGATAAATCTAATGTAGATGCTATCAAACCTGCTGAAGCTGACTCCAACCTTGATGATGTGACAGTTTTAGGTGGAGAGTGAGGAAGGGATGCAATAAATGTTGCTGCAATTTTTACTGGATCATCTTCCTCCTTATCTTCCTCTTCAGCTTCTTCCTCCTTGTCTTCTCCCATTAATGCATGTAGCTCTCCTGGTGAGACTGTGATGGATGGAGTGCCATCAATATCATCACTGTCACTGCTGTCATCATCCTTGATTTCCATTGGGTCTTCACTGAGCTTATGCAAATGATAGATGTTTTTCCAGATGTTTGTAGCATCATTTACAACATGCTCAATGTCTTTGATCAAAATTAAACATGTGTGGAATCTGATCATCGTTTTACCTTCATGGTTTTTCATTCCAGTCTTTACTTATGCTCCAGTGAGACTTGGTTGAAGATTCTTCAGGGATTGCTCATAGATGTCTTTTACCGTTTGGGTGGCTGACTCCCATCTTGGTTGCAATCTCTCCAATAGTTCTTTTGAGATTTGGGAGGCAAGCTGGTCCGAGGAGTATTTCCATTTACCCATCTTGCTGAGTACCAGTTCCTCTATCTGCATTTTCTTAGCATCTGTTCTAGTTTCAAATTTCAATGCCTTGAAATTTGTGATGCCCGCTCCTTCTTCCAATTGTTTAAACCTTTCCTCAAATGTGGGTGCAGGCCTGACCAGTATAGGTTCCTGCTTACCTTTTTTGGTTCTTCTTGTGAATACTGCAGTAGGCTTCTTCTTAGGTTTGGTAATTATTGCCTTACCTTTCTTCTTTGGAGGTGCTTCTTCAATTTCTTGTTCTCCTTTTTCTTCTTCTCCTCCTTCTTCATCATCTCCTTCATCCTCACCTTTACCTTCTGTTAGCATAAGAGGGCTAGATGCAGTTTTCAATTTTGCTATCTTCCTCTTGCCTTTGCTTATGGCCTGTGGTAGCTTGATTTCAAGCTCAATTCTGGCCTTTGCTTCATCATAGGTTCCAAAAATTGGTTGCCTTGGGTCTATTGGCTCATTTACCAGTGCTTGTATGATGTCTCTGGCTTCATCAATATTTACCTCATAGGGAAGAGGTTTTACCCATGCAACTTGGGGTCTGACTGCCTAGATGTACACCTTATCACAGTCAACCATGAAGCATACATCATCTTTATAATCCTCAACAAGCTTAAAGGAGGAATCCTAAACCTATTATTCATCATCTCCTTGAAGTCTTCAAAATAGTTATCCATGGCTTTGTCAAAATTTTCACCCATCTCTGCTACAAACTCATTTATCTGATACAAAATTGGAATGTCTTTTCTCCATACAACAGTTCCTTTAGATGGAAAGAATTTTTGAATGTAGAAGAATAAATAGATCAACAGAGAACCGAATTTACAAGGGTTATTCTTGGAAGTCCTTATACTATCCATATTTTTATTCAATTGTTTCAACAATACTTTAGACATATCAAATTCAAGGTTTTTCTTTACAATCTTGGGGGCCAAATCCATAGGTTCACAAGGTACACTATTCAATCTACTGGAACTGTATAATTTATATGCAATTACATGAATACCAAATCTTAGTTCGACATCTGATACAATGTTGACCTTTACACCTCTACCGTCCCACTCGGCTAGGGTTTGCTTCTGTAGCTCCTCCTGACCTAGGGTTTTGGTGGCTTTTGCTTTACTCAGCATAGGGAGATCCATGATTTTGTGAATCATCTTCTTTGTGATTAGCACTGGTTGCTCTAACCATAATTGTCCATTATGCACCCGACTCAAGATATACCTAATCCATTTGGTTTGGAAGTTTCTAGGCATATGCGAGATATGAGTCAAGCCTTTGGTTTCAAGATGCTTGAACTCAGGTTTTAGAGAACCATCTACACTCATTTCACCTAGAGCACTGCTCATCTCTAGGTTTTCGATTTCTTGAATAGAACATTTGAAATGAGTAAGAATATCATTGATAAGAAGTACCTTAGGTGGTATTTATGATTGAGCTCCAGTTGGGTCAAGTGATTCTGCAACGACCGAAACAATCTTGAAGTTGGGCGCTTTCCATTTTGTACCCTTTATCAACATTTCTGAACTTGTTTTTGCCTTGGTGCTACTGGTGCTTGCGGATGCCATAGCTGCTTGGTAAGTATAAGAAAATCTTGAACAAATTCTCTGCTTGAAAATCGCTTGAAATCGCTTGGAATTTGCTCTGGATTCACTGGAGATCTTTTAGCTCTGAGTATTCTTAATTCGCGGTGAAAAATCAAATTCTGCCCTTTTGATGGAAATACTATCATTAATGCTCGGTACGAAGGTAGATGAGATGACATAGTGCTTGCCAGTGTGTCATTGATTTACTCGGTAAAACCTTGCAACTCGGTGGTCAAACAAAATCTTTGATACTCCCGACCTAGCTCGGTAAGGTCTTTAACCAACCTTGCTCGGTAGATGCAACACGGTGAATGATAACTTTTCTTTGGTCCTTGAATCTGAAATACTGATTTGATCATTTGCACTCTTTCACTCTGGAATTGCTTGAGATATGGCTTCATGATGCAGTTCTTGATTCTTCTTAAATCTAATTGGAAATGGTGGAGTCACCCATTTCTTGAGTGACATGACCATCATTTGAACTGTCTTGCTTGGTAGATTTAGGAATCCATTGTTGTCTCATTTGCTTCCAAATGTTATCAGCTTTAGCTTTCTTTTCATTTTCAATTCTTCCAGTATTCATGCAATTCTTGGCTATATGACCAAGTTCAGTACATATGTAACATCTTATGGTTGTATCCTTTTTTCTTAGGTGATGTCTTGCACAGTTTTTCCCAATGTGTCCATATTCTCCACAATAGTGACACCTACACCAAGTATTGTAGTCCCAACCAAATATTGCTTTGATAATTTGTTCTGCTGGATTGAATGTTTTTTATTTACATTCAGATGCCTTGTGACCTTGTTTCTTGCATTTGTGACATTTACATTCAAATTTTGGTTTCTCTTTGCATTCATTAGCTTTGTGACCATGCTGATTGCAGTTGAAGCATTTGCCATTGAATTTTCCTTTTCCATTACTCCAACATTTGTTTGATGTATGACCTATCTTGCCACAGTGATTACAAGTGGGTCTTTGATTCCTTTAGGCACCTTGTTTGGAGGATTCACCTTCTTCCTTATATCCAAGACTAGCTTTACCTTTTTGTCTATGAAAATTTTGCTCACTTTGTTGATTTAATTGAGTCATGTCAGCTTGAGATTTCATCATTCTCTCATTGATTTTCTTTTCAGTGATCAAGTCATTTTCCAAGCTTTCATTGATTTGTCTTTAAGATCTTAGATCACTTTGTAAGCTTGCATTGATTTGTCTTTCAGTGATTAAATCATTTCTCAAACTTTCATTCTCAGATCTTAGATTCATAATTTCTTCATTTGCATTAGATAGTTGACCTACAAGATTTCATGCTGAAGGAATTGATTATTTCTTACCTCTAAGTCTTCATTTTCCTTGTTTCTCTGTTCCAGAACTTCACATAGCCTGATTGATTAGATTTCTTGTTCTCTTTTAAGCTTCCTTACTTCTTCCTGCAGAGAACCATTCTTTGTTCAGAGTTCCTTGATTGCTTCATTAGCTTCATTTGAACTGCTTGATGGTAAAAGGTCTTCAATCTTTTCTTCAACATACTGATGATCATTCATTTGTCTTACAAGTTCCTTCCTTCTTTTTAGAGATTGAGAAAGATGCTCCTTTGCTTCTTTGAGTTGAGCCATGGCCATTTCTAGATCTAGCTTTTCATTTTCAATAGATTTGTCAAGTCTGAATATCTCCATTGTCCTTGATCTTTGCTCAAGCTGTCAAACTTTATCCTGAGAACCACAAAGCTCTGATACCAATTGTTGGAAATATTCAGGATAAGATAGGTTACTGAGAGGGGAGGGGTGAATCAGTAACTTATAAAACTTTTATACAATTCAGCATTTTAACCTTTCACCATTCATTCATCTAATCTACTGCATAACTGAAAGAACAAACATTCATTGCACATGTACACAGAGATTTGGTGACCCAGAAACCTTCCAAATAGAAAGTAAAACTGGGGTGGGGATGATGCCCACAAAACTTCAATACTGCAGTATAAAGTTGGTCTATTAAGGCTTACAATGATCACTTCTGGTGATCTGCCCTATTAGGAGCAAGTATGACTGCTAGATCCACCTTGTTAGAGGATTTACAAACATACAGTGAAGTATGCACTCTATTAGGAGGTTTAGAAAAAGACTGTTAAGTCTACCTTGTTAAAGGATTTATAAACTGATTCACCTGTTAGGATGAAGCAGTGGATCTACTTACAACTATTTGTTGATAAGATCCTTTTTGCATTGATCACCTAATGTGATAGATATAACTTTTTTGCTTCTATGTTGACCTTGCTGTATCCCTTTTACTTTGCTGCTAATTTTCAATATCCTCTTTACATGCGAACACCAATCTCTTCCTTTATATCTTTTTCACACACACCATATATCATACTACAAATGATATCATATATTACATATATACCATTCCATTATTTACAACTGCAAGGTTGGCCAAAACATAAGTGAACAAAACATTATTGAGTCGGCCAGATAGTAGAAAACTTGGGTTCCTCAAGTTGACTCAGTGACCTTCTGATACTCAACATCCACTGTATTACTCGGCATCGTCATGCATTTGGTAGAAGTAGAGGCTCGGTTCATACTAGCCACACAACACTGCTTGGAACTCGGTAACCATTGGTGACTCGGTAGATATAGTGTCACTCGGTAGAAACTAACTTCTTCGTTTACCTTGCTTTGCTCGGTGAACACTGAGTTCTTCATTTACCTTGCTTTGCTCGGTGAACATTACTGAACTTATAAGGTAACCACTGAATGCTCAGTATACGTGATAAGCTAGATAAGCATTCAAAATTGAATAAGTGTTTGCACTAATGACAAATATATCATGATTCCAACAATTTTGTAAGACCAAATGTAGATTTCTTATTTCTACACAATGTGTGCAATTTATGTAGAACTAAAAGTAGAGGTTTTGGCTGTACATAACTAGTACATGTTATGAAGAAATCTAAAACACTTGTAAAATTTGCATGCGTGCGTGCACACACACACACACATTCCCTCTCTCTCATCTTCCTTCCCCATCAACATAGTTGTCTATTTTGAGCCTTAATTATCCTCCTTGAGCTCTATCTGCTCTCTCTTCCCCAAATATTCTCTCTCCATTATGTATCTCACCCTCATCTCCTTTTTGTACCCCCCTACCGCCCCTCTCCTTCCCCCTCTCATAGTTGTACATATCACATGTAGGTTTTGTTGGACTAAAAGCCTACTCTTTAGATCTAAAAACCACACATGTTATGAGGACATAGTTCTTCATAGCACACTCACATTATGAATAATTTTTAATATTTTTCAATTTCCCAATTTAGGCTTGGTTTCCTTGAGCCTTAACATTTTATCAAATTCAAATAACATGCACATTTAATGTAATTTATTTGTGTTAAAATAAAATAAAATCATGTAATCACTTTTCAGACCAACAACTTGGGGCACTTAATCATATGTGTGCTCCTCGTCCAACTAATTTCACACAAAGCATGTATAGAATTGGAAGAACGAAGAGAAAAATATACATTAATGATAAGGTGTATAATTATGGTTAAACAAAGAATGTACAATAAGCATGTAAGGATCGTCATTAAAGTGTGTGAGAAAATGGATAATGTGAGATGTCATGCCAATGTTGTCTCTACAAGATTAGAATTATGTAAATACATGTAGGCCATTAAAGATATGAGCACAACAAGGATAATAATGTGTAACAATAAGATGTGAACAATGAACCTTATACAAAATTATTTAGGCTCATCAAACAATAAAAAGAAACACACAAAAATTAACCTAGATAAATGAAATGAGACTAAAAATGATGTATGCTAAATAAAATAAAATAATTATTTGATGAATTAAAGGAAACATTAGTTTTAGATTAAGGTAAAAGCAGGTTTTGAAGGGGCCCCGAAACCCATTACATCAAAGAGAAAGATAAACCATTAAGCACAACCAGGTTTTAAAAGGACCTGAAACCAACCAAACAAATAAACTAGGTTTTGCAGGGACCTGAAACCAACAGATATGATCAGTAAAAATAACCAAAAACTCTGGAATCTGAAAGGACAATCAGACTAGAGCAAAGCAGCCAGGAAGGCTATCCAAACCAGATACCAGAAAACCAAAGACAAGACCATAACACTAACCCAGAAGAACCAGTCAGCATAAAGGAACAAAAGATTATCCTTTTAAAATGAGGTTACCCTTACGTGACCAAAGGGTCATATCTAAAGGGGGAGCAGAAGGCTTAGCCTTCTTCCCTTTAACTGCAATCCAACCGTCCTCAAACTTCGCTGCCTCGGTCACCCAATCCTCAGAGGACAAAGACCCGTGGAACCCAGGGGACGCAGAGGCCTCAGCAAACACCCTATGAGAGACAGACGACAATTGACCCCTAGGAGGGTCAATCGAAGCAGGGGGAGAGACCAAATCCTTAACCACCAGCTTGGAAAGAACGCTGCCCATAGCCACTGAATCCATAGGATGAGACGCCAAAGCAACCTCCGCAACCACTGGCTCGAAAGGAACACTAGCCTCAACCTCTAAAAGCGCAGGAGCAACCAAGGATTGTTTCACCGTATAATGCTCAGAGGAGGCCCTAGTCCATCAAGAGGGGGAACGCCTGGGCTTGGATTTCCCAGCTACACAACGAGCAACAACGTGACCCGTCAAGTGGCATTTCCTGCAACGAAAAGGGATTCCCTCAAAATCCAACATTTGAGTCCAAGACCCCCTCGGGGAATCCAAACAGACCGCCTCAGGAAGACCTTTAGAAACATCCAAGTCAACAAGGAAGTGAGCACAGGTCGAGTGGAAAATATCCGAAGTGTCAACATCCACATATAAGAAATCCCCAATAGCGTTCCCAATAGATTCAAAAACTGAATCCTGCCAAAGATGAATCGGAAGATTAGGGAGCATTAGTTACGTAAGATTGCTAGAAACATTAGTTACGTAAGAGGGCTAGAAATATATATTGAACGTGTTACAATGATTTAGAATAAGTCTCAAACAACTTTATCAATCTCATAAAACAACTCGATTCATTTAGCATATCATTGACAATTTGACATTCTTCAACTTTATGTTCCGTCTATGAGTGCCAACTAATAGTAAATAAACAACTATAACAATAGCATGCATAAAACAACATCCACACATGTAAATAACACTTTGACATTGGGATTTAACGTGGAAACCCAATTTGGGAAAAACTACCAAGTAATATGCTACCAAAATTTCACTCTTCTAAATTGAGCTCATTTAAGAGCCAACCCTTTTAAAAGGTTATGCAACACACTTTTAAATGTGACCTTGTTAAATGATTTCATCACCCTATTAGGAGTGGCCTTGTTAGAGGACTTTGGATCATTTCATTAGAATGTCACCTTAATTAAATGATTTTGACTATCATAATGGTTAGAATGTAATAGTAGGTTTGATTCATAAAGTACAACTCACTTTGAAAATTTAGATCTCCATTTTCTCATCTGCTAGTTCATTGACTGGCCTCCATTGTCATCTCCATCACCGATCTTCTTGGCACCTTCTCAAGCAATCATACTTCATCAATCTCTTCACACTTCTCCTTTGTTTCTCTACTTCTTATTGTAGTTCTTAGGCTTAGGTTAGATTCATTGAATCGTTCCATCATTTTGTTCCCCTTCGTCCTTCTTGATATTTCTAGAAACTTTTGACCAAATCCTTTCCTTTGATCATATAAAAAACTCTCTTCATGCATTAAATACTCCATCTCATCAATCCTTATCTTCCACGCACTTTGACTAATACAAAATTTCAACTCTGTCAGCCTCAAATTCAATTCTTTTACAAACTGTAACTTTTGCTATCACTCAAAAATCACTATGTTCTTATGCTCAGTCATCACTATGTAGCTCAACATACACTATTTTGTTTCACTTGAAATTCAATGACTCACTTGACCATTACTATGCTAGGTCGCTACTAACCTTCATCAACTTTCTCGACAATAACTATCACTTGACTTGAACTGTCTATTCGGCTTCTACTTATGTTCCTTAATCTTATGTTCTAACTCCTTTATTGACTGACCAAAACTGATACTTAGTCATGCTTAGAGTTTAACTCAACTCTTGTCATTTCGCTTATACATCAATTTTATTTGTCGTCTTCACCCCATGTATTGATTAAACAACACATTATCTTGTCAAGGACTAACTTATCAAGTGCCCATTGTAATTTCATGATACTTAACTTCACATCACTCATCAACATCACTAGCTCACCTTTCTATCTCTTCTTTTCAAATCCTCTTCATCAAATAAATGATATGACACTCTATAGTGTTAGTAAATATCTCTCTAGTGGTTAGACAATGTCTTACCATTATGTTTGACATCAATGACAACATAACAATTGTTCCAATTGCAGTTTCCAACAAAAAGTGTTGAGGATTATTCCTCAGAATGTGTGAACTACTTGTATGTCACTCTAGTTTATATCCATGCTTGTGAGTTGGTCATTGTGAGTTCATGAATGATCTAATGAAAACACTTGAATTGTAACTTATATAAATGAACTTCTAAAGAATGGAATTTTGGATTTCGCTTACACAAAAAAATTGAAATTTTAGAATTTTGTTGAGTTTGGTATTTGAATATGTATATGGATTAGTTATGTTTAAGCACATTATGAAATCTACTATATTTTGAGAGTTACATTCTCCTCATCAAGACACCTAGGAGGAACGATTCATGATGATGGACAAAGGTTGAGGACAATAAAAAGTTGGGACAATATCATAAGCCAAAAATCCCAAAGTGGTTCTTGTTCGAGATATTTACCAGAGATGTATCCTTCACATTTTGATATAAATTCTAACAATAAGGGAACACATACATCTTCAAGTAAACAAAAAATCACATAAGGCAACACAAATGTATAGTAGGTCAATCACACTAATCAATACGAGATAGTAGGTATGGTTTACATTAAACGTGAATCTAAAATTTCAAGGTTTAGGGGTCTAAAAGTCCATAAGTGAGTTAGGTCAAGTCCACTTCTCTGAATCTAATTTGAGTGATAAATGTAACATGGATGGGTTGGAAGGCTCTTCTCCAGAAGATCTTTCTTTGGTTGAGGATTTTGTCGCTGTCTCTGATGTTTTAAATTATGTCCCTATGGTAGTGACCAAGAATGTTGTAGTAGTCCCTTCTTTGGCTGCTATAACTATTGATTCAAATGTTGCCCCTCTTGAGGCTCTGTCTCAGGACGGTGTTGTTGTCCCTTCTTCTGTTGTGGTCCAGATATCATGTGGTGGTATTGTTTCTTTATATCCTATTGCGAGGGTGTTGGGGGTTGGTTGCGAAGCTAAAGGCCTTGATTGGTAGAACACTATTGGAAAGGTGGAGGATGGATGGACAATAGTTAAAGGAAAAAAAGTCAAGTTCTCCAATCCTTCATTTGATATGTCTTTACGTTCTCAAATGTTGGAACCAAAATGCAAATCTTGAGGCTTGGTTTTGTCAAAGGTTTCAAGTCCTTTCAAAATTTGTTGCTCACCCATTCTTTTAGAGGTTGTACCTTTTTGTTTGGTTGTCTTGGCTTTTTTGGCTCGTTATTTCTTTATAGTTTGTCATGGTTCAAGACTTAATGTCTATTTCTTTTGTAACCATGGGGTTTTGGACACCCATTCAAAACATGTTTTACTTAATCAAAAAACATTTTGGAATGAAATAAAAATTATAAAAAGTAAAATAATAGGCCAAAATATATTGAGAACTAAATTTATTCAAGAATGTATTAATTAATTAATTATTAGATTTTAAAACATTCTTATAAAATGAATTTATAGCATAAAAACTTGATTTTCAATTTTGACCATTACAAAAATGTTTCATATATTTTTATTACCTTAATGCATACATGGTAAGCTAGATATATAGTCCAATATAACAATTTCATTTGAGCTTGAGAAGAGGAAAAATGACTGTGTGTGTGTGTGTGTGTGTGTATTCTTAATATCATGTGTGTGTGTGTATTCTTAATATCATGTCTATTAGTTGATAATCTTATTTAAGTTATATCAAAGCTTTTATTCAAATATGTTTACATGTAGAATTATATTAAATAATGTGTATTCTCAAACCTAATATTTGTTTGAAAGGTGACTAGACATAATAAATAAAAATGATTGAATTATTTTGTTTCATGTTAAAATATATAAATTTTGGATGAAAAATAATAAGGGAATGTCATAGAAGAAGTTTTCAATAATACATATTTAATTATAATTTCTTGAATTGCAGGATGGAAGAAGTGTTTGGTCAGTTGAACTTTCTTATGGAGCTCGTTTGTTGACATACATCATTATCTTAGGTACTCTTTTAAATTACTATTAGCAATCAAGCAACCAATAGACAAGTAAGAAAATAAATAGGTATCTCAATATGTTAAAAATATTATTGAAAATGGTATTCGAACATTATATCTTATTAAGAAAATCATATATAATGAATAATATATTGTTTGACAACTTTTGGGTAAATTATACTAACTCATTATATTTTTTGGTTCTCAGGGGTCATTATTCTTGTGGTTTACTGCATTTTTAGAATATTGGGACATTTAGATCAAACAACACAAACAAACACAGAGCCTGAAGAATCAGAAAGAACTCCATTGATACCTCCCAAAGAATCAACCAGTGATTTAACTAATTATGGAACAATTGGAAAAGATGAAGAATCAGGGTTAACTTCTTCTACAGAGGATTTATATGATGGAAAAATTTGTGTCATTTGTTATGACGAGCCGCGTAGTTGTTTTTTTGTTCCTTGTGGACATTGTGCAACATGTTATACTTGTGGCCAAAGGTATGTTTTTTTAATTTCCTTAAAGATTATATTATTCATTAATTTAATATTTTTTATACAAAAAAAATATGTTTTCTTTTTGTAGTACTAATTATTATGTTTTCTTTTGATTATGTGCATATTTATAATCAGATCGTATTTTTTGTATTGCATCAAATTATATAATATTTTATTAGAATTCAATTATACAATTGTGTGTATTTTAATTTGTGTTATAAAATGCAAATATCCTTTTAATATTTTATTATTTCTATTATTAAATAGTATTTTCTATAGATCAAGATGCCTTTGGTAAAATTGTAAACTTTTTAAATCAAAATTTGGATAATATATTGTTTGACACTTCTTTTTCTTGTTAATGGATGACTAAGTGTGATCCAAAAAATTCTACATGATTTTTCTAGAAACAACTCATTCTATTCTTGTGGATAGTCAAACTATCATGATTCTAATATATTATATTATTCTTAAATTGATATGTCTTACAGGATAGAGATTGGTGAAAACAAGACTTGTCCAATATGTCGACACACAATTAGTAAGGTGAAGCGATTGTACAATGCATAAAATTGTTGAGAAGGGTCTTCTTCAAGAGGTCAAGAGTTTTTAGCACTTCTTTTTTGAAACAAATATATGTCTACCAATGGGGAAATTTTGTTCCAAGTCTAATGTTAGGTTGTTTTTACAAAGTTTTGTTTACCAATGTATTTTCTAACTCTCATATTGCATATATGAGAGTTTGCCTTTTTTAAATGGCACCTCGTGATTTGATTGTATATAAAAAGTGATATTATTTTTTCATTTATTATATTAAATATACATGTTTAGGTATCATTGAGCACACAATTTATGTTGCTAAATATTAAATTTTTTTAAATTATTGACAATGTGTAAATATGTATTTAAAATAAAAACACACAAAGTTGTATATCAAAGAATCTTGAGAATGGGTAATACAACTACAAGAATTCTTATAATGCACAATAATGTTCTAGAGAAATTTTTGAAATTTGAAAGGACATGTTATCGTCTCTATTAACTCAAACTAACATTAGGAGAATTATTTAGAAAGGTTTCAAGAGAAATTATATGTTAAAATTAATAAATATTAGTACCTCAAAATTGAGTGTTAGTATATTTCTACAATCCACATTGATATTTTCTATACTTCTAGATTTTGATTGTGTGAGAATATTTTAGTCAATGTTTTGGGTCACACTTTATGATCCATAACCAAGACAAGAGAGTTTAAGGAGATGAAAAAAATATCAAAGAGAGGAATATGATAACATTTGTCACAACCCTCATTTTTTAGGGGGAGGGGGATGGGGTAACCATTCTAGGTGCTTATTTTTTCTTTTTTTTCTAAATTTATGCTGCCTTATCCTTCCCCTTGCCTTTCCAACTAGGTTCTCTCATTCTTATAGAGGCTTGGGGTAGTATCTCCTCATGAGATTACTATTGCTAATATAGGGGGTACCCTACTATTATAAAGGGACTTGTGAGATGTAGTTCATGTGAGAAACAATATCCCATAGAATATTAAGGTAGTTCCTTTTTTGGTTGAGAATTCTTCGAAATGTGAAGGTTCGTTCACCCATTCTTTTTGTCCTACTTCCAACTTCTTTTATCTATCCTTTTGTAGGTCTCCATTATTTTGGCAAACAAAGCTACAATCTCCTATAGTTGGTATTTCCTTCCTCCAATATGAGATTATCCAATCTATAACAAAACCTTCAATCAATATATCTCCTCCGCCTTCTTCTTAACGTCGTCCTCTCCTCTTCTATAGTGGGTTTTCATTGGGAGGCAAAAGAATCATGCTCAAGCAAGTGATAGATGTAATATTCCCCTAATAATAATCCAAATCCCTAATTGTGATTGATAAAAAACATATATAAATGAAATGACTAAAGTGATTAAATCGATCAATATAGAGACATGAACTAAATAGTTAAATAAAAATTAGTAGTACTAACTACAAAAATAATAAATATTTGTCAATAAATGAAATCCAATATTAGAATAATAATATAATAAAATCAATTTGTAAACAAATAACTAAAATGACCATTGATAAATTAAATGACTCAATATTACAAGTTTATAAAATATTATAATAAACTCCTAAACTCTTAATGGAAGTATTATTAATCATTCATAATAATAAAGAGGGAATAACCCCACATAGCTGACAAAGGTGGCAAAATTAAAGACATGCCTTTTGGTACAAATGAATAGAAGCATATATAACTATATGCAGATGGAATAAAAGGGTATGGAGCGATCATGATAAACATATATGAAAATATCATATTGGAAAGAATTGTCATGTCAATATAAAGTATAGAGACATACTAAGAAAATAAAAAATAATAAACAAGACCTATTAAAGAGGGTGAAGCCAACCTAAGGACTCAGATCCAATATTACACTCAGAAGTGAAGATTTTAAAAGGAAAGAAACCTATTCAGAGGGAATTAGAAACCACATCATCCAATTAGTGAGGTGAAATAGATACTACATATACATTGGACCCACCACTATCAGGCATGCATAATATTGAACCATATTTCATACAAATATGGCCCATAAAAAGGGATGTGTGCCAAACTATTTTAAAAGGGGTGAAACATACTCTATTCAACTTGCATTGAAGGATATTCCACACGTAGATTGGGAGGTAGGGCCCATTAATATATATATATATATATATATATATATATATATATATATATATATATATATATATATATAAAACCATTGGGAATTAGAGAATTATTGTTATCAATAGATGTAATATATTATTATTATGAGAAAATACTTCTATTGTTGAACTATGATGAGAAGTATACATTGTTACCAAGGAGAGGCTTGCTTAAGTCCAATCTAGTGCATCTTATCCCAATAGAGGATGGGGGTCAATGTCATGTTCATGAAATGGGCTTGGACTTGTAAATTTTGAGGGAGTCCATAGATGTTGTCTAGGAAACTTAGATAACTCTTTTATCTTTTGATAAATAATTAAATATCATTTGATAAAAAAAATGACCGTTATGTATATTACAATTTATTTAAAGACATAAATTATAATGGACCTAGAAAGGCACATTGCAATAGAATAGTAGGGTGTCAATAATGAAAAGGGTGGTTGTGCCTTATTCTAGTGCATGCATAGGCTTGGTTTCCATCCATTAGTGGACACACACACACACACACACACACACACACACACACACACACACAAAATTACCATTGGGAATTAGAGAATTATTGTTATGAATAGATGTAATATATTATTATTATGGGAAAATGCCTCTATTGTTGAACTATGATGAGAAGTATACATCCTTACCAAGGAGAGGCTTGCTTAAATCCAATCTAGTGGATCTCATTCCAATAGAGGATGGGGGTCAATGTCATGTTCGTGAAATGGACTTGGACTTGTAAAGTTTGAGGGAGTCCATAGATGTTGTCTAGGAAACTTAGATAACTCTTGTATCTTTTGATAAATAATTAAACATCATTTGATAAAAAAAATGACCGTTATGAATATTACATTTATTTAAAGACATAAATTATAATGGACCTAGAAAAGGGACATTGCAATAGAATAGTAGGGTGTCAATAATGAAAAGGGTGGTTGTGCCTTATTCTAGTGCATGCATAGGCTTGGTTTCCATCCATCAGTGGACATATTATGCCAAAGAGGATCAAGCCATCGAAATCCTTCGAGGTTTTGAGTTTCTATTTCCCACTTGCAAGTGATTCAATCATATGCTTTTGATAGGGGAACAAATTTAGGATCTTCAGAGTGCACCTCAGAGGCATGTGCCTCAAGCATTTGTTGGGATGTACAAGTTTCTTCAGTAGGGATTTTCCTCAAGTTGTGCCTCAGATGTGGAAAGATTTTCACTAATTTCAAGTATCCTTGTTAAAGTACTAACCCTGCAATATAGGCTAGTCCCTCTAGAACCTACATCTTCATGTTGAAATATCCAAGTACTTTTATTTTTTCTACAATAAACTTAATTAGACAATGATGAAAAATAGAATTTGGCATATTATTTTGTACCTCATAAGCATTGTTAAGGAGAAGATTGTAATACACATTTGGAACATTCATTGGCCTATTAGGGTGTCAAATGTGGCTTAACAACTTAAAGTAGATAGAATGCAAGCAGGATTGTTGCCCCTTGCATATGAGTTTTTTTCTCATATAAGTTTCTATATGTATGTATTCTTCTAGCAATGAAATTCTTTTTGTACATTGTTTCCTCTCCACCTCAAGAGAAGGATTTGTATGAAGGGTAAACTGAGCTCTACAAGACCTATTATATTTTCTTTCAAGGAACATCTCTCCATTTATCAGTAACCTAGTTACCTTAACAACATTTTCTTCTAAAATATGTATTCTTAAACTCTTCACATTAGCAACATTGTTCCTAGAGAACCTAGAAATTTTAGGGTGACGTCATCATCATTATAATTGGTTAGATTCAAGAAATAATCAATCCAATCACAATCTTCAAATACATGTGTACATCTCTTGTCTTGCAAAAGTATGTCATGCATAATAGGCTCGTGATTATTTGGAGGTTCAACCATAAGTAATAGCTATAGGATGGGAAAATTTCCTTTAATTGGTATAACACTTGACTAGATAACATATAATCTCCCACCCTTATACTTTTTCTATGTCTTGCTTACTACCTTTACTCTACAGTCTATAAATATTTATTCTTCTTGCCAATTTTACCAAATTTCCATAGGAATGAATTATGAGGAGCTAATAAGATATGAGTATCTTGATGTACTTTTTTGAAAGATCTGCCATCATAAAAATGTCACACATCATCCCATAATAAATGATAGACACCACAAATCAATATAATAATGACTCAATTTTAAAAATTAACATCATATCAAGGATATTGATTGGATATTGTTGGAACTACAATTGGAACAATTGTTTTGTTGTCATTGATGTCAAACCTTACTAGTAAGACATTTGCTAACAATATAGAGTGCCATATTGGTTGATTAATGATGAGGTTTTGAAAAGAGAGATAACAAGATGAACTAGTAAAGTTGTTAGTAAAGGGAAGTAAGTATGATGAAACTAAAATGGGCACTTGATCAATTAGTACTTGGAAACATAATATGTTGTTTAATCATTGTATTGAAGTGTAGAAGAGATGTTTGATAGAATTCAAGAAGTTGAAGGTAAACTGAAGTGGCGTCTACACGTAGTGTAAGCCGAGAGAGCCAGTGTAAATAGAGTGAGAGAGATCGGTAGTGATCAAGCTACCTAGGGATGATTGAGCTAAAGAACATAGATATGGCCGAGTGTCAACAAATCAACAGTTCAGGAATGAATCAAGATTTGAGACCAACACAGTTAAATTCACGAATTAGTAAAAAAACATAAAAGATAAGGATTTGTGATGAGCTAATATATTTAATACATGAATTGAGTTTGTTAAGTGATGTATAGTGAGGATTTAATAAGAAGTTTCTAGAAGTTTCAAGAAAGAAGTAGAAAGACAAAATGATGGACACATTCAATGAATTTGATCAAACCCTAATATCTATAGTTATGTTTAAATGACAAAAGATTAAACTTATCTATTTAAGGGGGCATAGGAGATGTTTCACAAGTGTGTTTTTGGCTAGCAAATTTGTGAATTTGTGGAGAAAAAGTGAAGAACAGAGTTGCAGAGGAAAAGTGAGAAGTTGGTATAGTGAGATTCCTTGAAGTATTTCCAAGAAGATGAGAGATGGATAAAGTGATGAGTCTAGTCAATGAACCAGGAATGAGTCAAATGGAGATCTAAACTTGCAAAGTGAGTTGTATTTTATTAGACCAACCTAGCTATTACTTTCTAACCATTGTGGCAGTAGAATCCTTTAATTAAGGTTTGCCTAAAAGTCATATTGTAAATCCTTCAATCAAGGTGACATTCTAATGGGATGTTTTAAGGACCTCTAATAAGGCCACTCCTAATAGGGTGATTAATTCATTTTAAGAGGGTCACACCTAATAGTGTGTTTTGTAACCTTTAACAGGGTTGTTTCTTAACCAAGTCACTTGAGAAGAGTGAAAAAGTAGTAGCATGTTACTTGGTGGTTTTTTGCAAATTGAGTTTCCACATTAAATCTTGGTGTCACACATGTGTGAATATTTTTTTCATGTTTCATGATATTTACTATTGTATGTTTATGTTGTTTGACACCTGACACAACAGAGCCTAGTGAGCCTGCTAAGAAGACATACAAGAGATTGAAAAAGAAGTCAATGCTTCAACTAGATTCAGATGAGGAGAAGACTGAGTCAGATGACTTGAGTCAATACAAGGTGGTAAGCCTAAATCCCTCCTTTGACATAGATAATTTGTGTGAAAATATTATTACAAATGCAAATTTGTCAGGGTTTACACATGTTGATTTTGATAAACTAGGGGGGTGTAGATAAAAATAAGGTTGAAGAAGCCATAATGAGATGATGGCTACATTTAAATCTACTCCATTAGAGATTTATGACTCTTTACCTAAAATTCTATATGATCAAGTTGAGAAAAAGTGGAAATATAGTTTGTCCACTAAGAGAAAAATTAGAGAAGCTCAATTAGCCTGAGTTATGCCTACTTTGGATAAGAAGATGATGGCTAAAGCCATGAATAAAGAAAAAGGGAGATTTTCCCCCAAATATAGAGCTTTCAAGATTTTGAGGAATAAGATAGAAGAAGTGGTAACTCAAAACACATTGCTTTGGAAGGATATTTATGGTTTATCCACTAAGGCCATAAAAAAGAAAGAAGATCAAGAGATAAAGGAACCTGAGAAAGGTGAACAAGAGGTAGAAGATATTGCAAAAGAGGTCTAAGTCAAGGATGGTAATGTGGAAGGAAGTGAGGAGAAAAAAACAGAAGTGACCACAACTGAAGATGAACAACATAATGTACAAGATGTCAAGTGTTGAGTGCCAGTCCTCCACATATAAACCAAGTGAGTCAACAGGACTCAGTACAAAAAAAGGATGTTCATGATAATTTAGCTCAGAACATCAATCCCTTGAATGGGGAAGATTTGAAAAATATATTGAAGGACTCCACTACAACAACACAACTATGCTCAAAACCCATATTGGTGAGAGTTGATGAGATCCAAAATGAAGAAGTTGCATCAGTAGGGGAGCAACCAAAAGACACATCTATTATGCCCCCTCAATCCATAGAAGCAAAGGAGAAAGAAAAATAGAATCTACAAACAAATCAAAGTGCAAACCTAGAACATATAATTTTTATAACTGAGACACAACCTACAATGCCTATAGTTTCATTTTAAATAAAGGAGGTGTTAGTCTCAAAATGGTTTTGACATTTGAGTGCCATCACACTTAACCATTTTCTACATTGGAGCTGAGCACACTATGTATGCCAAGCCACAACATGAGCCAAGTTAGGAAATCCAACAGGTGCTGAGTGATCTTCAGGTGTCGAGTAGACTTCAGGTGCCGAGTGAAGATCAGGTGCCGAGTAAAGATCAAGTGCCGAATGACTTTAGGTGCCAAGCATGATACAAGTGCCGAGTGATATTTGAGTGTCGAGTCACAGATGATGCCGGGCAATAAAAAAATGCAACAAGAGCCAAGTAAGCCAGTTTGTTACATGTGCCAAGCATCTAGGATCAGTAAGTGTCGAGTAACACATAATACACATATGAGTCTGTAACTTTACAAGTGTAGATCTAAACCATTTTCATGGCTGACATATGACGAATCTCGAAGGATTAAATGATAAGATCAAATCTTTTATATTTCCTATGCAATCTAATGCAACCAATAAGAAAAATGGAGAAGGCATGCAACTAATAATAAAAGTGCAAGGAATGAGCAGGAAACATAGATTCAATATGGATCGTAGATCCACATCTAACCCTAAGTCTTCAAATGTCTTTATAAGGAAGACTAAGTCTCATTGCATGGAAATGAACGAAGGTGTGGAAGGCAAACTATTTTTAGAGTAAAGAATATTAGATCTCAGAGGATCAAGATCAGAGAAAGCAGATCAAGTGCCTGTATTCAACAATCAAAGGATTGTAAACTATTAGGTTTATTATACTTAATACTCTCTAGCAACTATATTAGAAAGGAAACCTTATGGTGATAGGTTAGCTTAACAGCTATTTTGTAAATCCTTTAAATAGGTGATTAAATCCTTTAACAGGGTAACACTTCTTGTAAAGTGTTTGTAAATCCTTTAACCAGGTCACTATTGATACAATGTAAAGCCTTTAAGAGGGAAGGCCTTTAACAGGGTAGACCATCAAAAGTGGTTAAACATTATTGCTGCAGTAATTTTGTGGGTATCATCCCCACCCCAGTTTTACCTTCTTATTCCTGGAGGGTTTCTGAGTTACCAAAATTTCTAGTGTTATGTGGTGATGCACATGTGTTTTTCATAATTGCTTAATGTTGATATGCATGCATGTACATTTCAATATTATGTTATTAAGGATTTGTAAAAAATAGGTTAGAAGCTAGTACTTCTGATTCACCCCCCCCCCCCGCCCCGCCCCCTGCCCCCCCCCCCCGCCCCCCCCTCTCAGAAGCATTCTTTCCATTAAGATATTTCAACAATTGGTATCAAAGTGTATAGGTTCTCACAAGAAGAAGTCTAACAACTTGGAGAAAAATGTCTGAATATGGAAGTCTTCAAACTTGGAAAAATTATTGACAATCGAGTGATTGATGTGCAGCTGGCTCTACACAAAGTAGAGGAAGCAAGGGAGGAACTGAGAAAATCCTTGAAAAGAAGAAAGGATATAGCCATAGCTGAAAATCATACAAACTACAAGGAGATAGATACCACAGAACTATTTGCCAATGGAGACACTAAAGAGTTTGATGCAGCAATCGTAGAACTGATAGAGAAAAACAAAGTTCAAGAAAAAGAGATAAGATCTCTGAAGATGGAACATGAATCACAGGCCATAATGTTACGTGAAATCACTAAACAAAAGAAAAAAGCAGTCGAGGGTAAAGTCATGATGGAATATGACAAAAGAAATCTCGCAAAAAGACTTGAAGAAAAATATATTGAATTAACAAGGATGTCAAGCATGCAGATGGATACACTTGCCCAAATGATGAACCTTCATCATGAAATCAATATGAAAGATATTGAGATCTCTACTTTGAAGATGCAGAATGAACAAATGGTGAATGAATTGAACAGAGAAAAAGAGGTAGCAGAGAATCTAAACAAGTCAAGTAAAGCCATCAAGTACTTTGAACAGTTGATGAAATTTTCAAGATCAGCCCATGATACATCAGGACTTGGATACAATAGCACTGAAGTAGGAGAATCATCAAAGAGTGTTGATCAAAGAAGTGACAAAGGTAAGGATTCAAAACCCATTTTTCATTACTGTAATAAAAAGAGGCATACTGCTAATATTTGTAGAAGTAGAAGATTCAATCAGTAAAACACACCCAAGAGCAAGAGTTACTATCACAAGTGCAACATGCAAGGACATGTGACACAAGATTGCACATCCAAAGTCACAAGGACACAAAGATTTGAAGGACATTGTCATAATTGTAAGAAGTATGGACGTAAAGCATTTGAATGTAGATCAAAGTCTATGTGGGCATCAAATCAACCAACAAAAACAAAAGGAAATGTAACTTAGTACCATTGGGATTACAATACCAGGTATAGCTATCATTATTGTCAGGAATGTGGACATATACCCCAGAACTAGATAAGAACACATTTCAAAGGGAACTATGAAAGATGGTTGAACCAAACCACATGTTTTAGTTGCTTGAAAACTGGTCATATCAGCAGAAACTATCCTACAAGGTCAAAGGCACCAAAGATTGAAGTAAACAAGGGCAAAGAAAAGATTGATATGAAACACATAAGAATAGACATGAAGAAAACATGACAGAAAAAGAATGAATCAAGTTCATCCAATGAAAGGGTCACTTCACCCACAAGATCAAGTGATCATTTCTCGTTCAAAAGAGACTACAGGGCTGATACATATAAGAAAGTATCATACATCTGCCTTAAACCATGAAGAAGCAATGCAAAGTAGAAATAAGCATGAAACAAGATGCCAAGACAAAATGTTAAATGATGATGCTGAGTTTTCTTTGGATGCTGAGTAAAACTCCAATACATGCTGAGTTCCTAACAACGATCGAGTTGATAGCTGATGTCGAGTTGAGTAACTCCTATGGAAGCTGAGTGAAGTGGAAATGTAGTGCAAGCCGAGTAATGTCAAAAATCCTTCAGAGGCTGAGTTTGTAGTTGAGGATTTAATGCGATGGAAATAGGGTATATTATTGTGATTTTAATCATTTTTCCTCATCACGATCAAGAAGCAGAGAAGAGAAAGAGAACAAAGTGACTTCATAACAGCGAATCTAGCATTCCAAGAAGATTGCAACCTCTTACAACGCATTTGCATCGATCTTGAGGTATTTTTCATTTGTGCCAAGCTATGTAGTTTCATATTTCTGTGAAAAGGAAACCCTAGTTTGCCCAAATGGCTTCGAGTTCTAAGACAACCCAGGACAAAGAGTCGTTTGAAGTCCAATTAGTATCTAATGAGGTCAGGCAGCCTAATTTTTTCCCTATCCCTTGCATACAAAAATGATCCTACTGGAGCCCTTTCTTGCATACCCCCAAATGTTGTTATGGTTCAGGATGTAAGGAGATGTTATAATTGCAAGATAGGAGCCATAGGAGACATGGAAATAAGAGAAGCCTATGCGAAGCTGTGTGTCGATGGAGTCTTGAAAGATGAATACAAAATTGCTGAAAAGAAGGGTTTAACACGAGTTTTAAGTTTTCCTACCATATTTCAAACAGAATGGATCAGACTTGTGTTGAGAAGAATTCATGATGGTAGTCTGTGGTTAGAAGATGTCCCTGTCAAAATCACAAAAAGAATCATTCATAGGGTAACTGGATATCCTTACCTAGATCGACACAAGACCTTGAGAAGTGAATCCAAGGAGGTTATTGAAAAGAACACTGGTGCTCAGTGGAACAAAAGAGGAATGACAATTCACACCATTTAGGATCCTCTAGTTGAGTTTGCTGTTAGAGTTATTGCACACAAATTCTATCAATCCAGTAGACTCAACAATGTGCCATGTATTGCAATAGATGTACGCTACAAACTGGTGAAAAAGGATCATACTTATGATCTTGCAGAACTGCAACTACAACAAATTAATGAAAACCTAGCAGCCATAAGAAGGACAAAGGGTGCTCAATGTAAATTTGGAGCAATTCTGGTTTGTGTATTCTTTTATGTTCAGAATGAATTTCCCTCTTTTGGAAAAGTTACATGGAGAAGTGATAGAACTATCATATCCCAAATTAATGAATATATAGAACAAATGGGAGACAATTTTGATACCCTGATGACAAGCTATTTTGAGGATTTTAAGAAATCCATGAAGCAAAGGGTGAGAATACCAATTTTCTTAGTGGAAAAACATATTAATGATATATGCTTCTTAGTTGATATTGACTTCACCTATATCCAAGCAGCAATTCCAAGGGTGAGAGGGCTAAGGCCATTTGGTTATGAGATCAGCATAGATGAAGCATTTGCAACAATAACTGCATTGTTGGCAGAAAAGACTGATAAGAGTGCCCCACACTTTGGCACTTATGATGTGGTAAGGTCAAAGATAAATATGGAATTAAAAACTACCTCCACATTGAAAAAGAAAGATAAATTGATGAAGAAAATTAAGAAAAAATTTGGTGAAGGAATAGAGGCTGAAGCTGGAGAAGAAGATGATGATGACAATGATGATGATGAGGATGAACAAGAACAAGGCCCAATGGAATTAACTCAAGGCCTAGGTGAAGGCAAGGAGGAAGGTGCTGAGGAAGAAGGAGCCAAGGATGCACCAACCATAGCCGAGCCAAAGAAGAGAAAGGCAATAGAACAGCCTCGAGCTCAGTCCAAACCAAAGAAAATTGCCATGCCATCACCACAAAACCCAACAACCAGAGCTTCAACGAGGGCCTCCACACAAAAATCTAAAGAGGAAGCCACAAAGAAGAAAACAATCAAGAAGACACAGGAAGAGCCAAGGAAAAGAAGAAAATATTTGGCTCAACCTGATATTGATAAAGAAGATCAATCTGAAAAGGTAAGCCATTTTTTAGTTGATACGTTATGTAAAAAGATTGTAAATGGAGACTTGAGCAACATAAATAAAGTTGATTTCAATAAGTTCACTAAAGATGAACAAAATAGAATAGAAGAAACAGTTTATGGAATGATGGCATAGTTCAAGTATACTCCTCTTGAACTAGATGGACAATTGCCAAATGAACTGTCTAAAATTGTAGAAGACAGATGACATTTTTGTTTGAAAATGGAGAAGGAGATGAGAGAATCAACCCTAGCAAGCATACTGCCTGACTTGACTAAGGAGAAAATAGAGAAAGCAGTCAAAAGGCATAATACTAGGTTTGCACCTAAGTACAAGGCATTCTTCATTCTCCAAAAAAAAATGGAAGAAATTGTACAAAGAACAAAAAAATCATGGAAGAACTTGTACAAAAAGATTGAAGATTTTCTTGAAGAAGAATACAAGGAAGAAGCTACTGCTTCACCAGAAGAAAGAAGAAAAAGGAGAGAAGAGAAGATAGAAGTAGAGCAAGGTAGAAAAGAAAAGAAGGAAGAAGAAAAGAAACAAGAAGAAGAGAAGAAGGAAGAAGAAAGGAAATAAAAAGAGGAGGAGACACGAAAGCAAGATGAAACGAAAATAGCTGAGCAAGAGCAACAACAAGATCAAAGTGTGCAAGACACACAATTGCCACCTTCTAGCCCTCCTCATGTACCCATCACACCTGCAGAAACTGTAACCGTACAAGATGTTCCTGACACCTCTACTCAGAACATCAATCCATTAACTACAGAAGATCTCAAAAGAATCCTTGACCAATCTACGCAACAAGCAAGATTATGTGTAGATCCAGAATTGGTCAGTATGGATGAATTACAAAAACTAGTAGAAAACACAATTAGAGATAAGGTGAATCCACAAGAACCACCTTCCATCATCTCTATAGCTACTAGCAGTCAACTTCAAATGCCAACAGTTGTTTCATCAGGCATAGTTGACACAAAAATACAAAGCTGAGTGCAGCAGAAGACAAAGAAACATAAAAAATAGGATAGACTATTACATCTGATCCTACAACACAAAATCAAGGTGCACTTCCTAAAATTACAATAATTGATCAAGGTAGACAACAGGAGGAGAAAATAGAGGAAACCCCTAAAGAGCAGGAGGCAATACAAACATTGATAAATTTGCCTACCTTGCGGACTCCTTCGCAAAAGCCATTGCAAATATCAGCACCAGGATCCAGTTCTACAAAAGTTGCAAGGGTACTTCACTATGGAGACCCTGAACTAGATGAGGAAATAGTCATACCAAGTTATGGCTCAAAAACAATAAACATTGATCAAATCAATGAGGTGCAGGAAGCATTAAACAGAAGAAAGAGGCAAGAGATACTCAGGAAGGAGTATCAACAAAAACAAACTTTACATGAAATTAAAGACATATTTATGGATTCCTTTAGTATTCAGTCACCAAATGAGTCCAAGCATATCATGGGACAATTATCAGATATTGTTGACCAGGTGACAAATGCAGACCAAGAGACTAATGCAAAACTTATGGAATGGTCTGAAAGAAAATTTCAAGGGAAAGTTAATGAGAAAATATCTAGTGAAATAGCACTTTCACAGATTGAATTGACAAAGGTCATAGACAAAGTGAAAAAGGTACTTGAGAATATATTCTCATTGTACAAAAAGTTGTGTGACTTTTCATACTTCACACAGGAGACAAGCCAAAAGATAATGAGCATGGAGAGGAATTTGAATATTTCAAGCATGCAGCTACCCAAAGATCCAGCCCAAAGTGAGAAGCATTTTGCTCAAACGCTTCACACTCAGAAAGAAATAGCTGTATTAATAGAAAAAGAGGCCACCATCAAGGAAAAATTGATACAGCTCCAATCCTCCATTACCCCACATTTATAAGTACTCCATAAAGAGTAGGTCTATGCTAAAGATTTTCTCAAGAAAGATCCTAATCTTTCTACTTTAGAAGGACTTATTAACCTTGCCGCAGAGACTGCCATCCAACACAAGTCATTGGAAATTGCTTTGCATAATTGGGATGCAGCTCTCAGGATGATTATGGAGGTAAACAACACATTTTTTTAAAAATATGGTCTTAAACCTTAAAAACCCTTTGACATAAGTATCAAAAAGGGGGAGACAAGATGAAAAGGGGGAGACAAGATGAGATGGGGAAGACAAGATTAAAGGGGAAGTTAACAGGGGGAGACAGGATAAAAGGGGGAGCATGATATATAGCATAAAATTTTGGTTACCAAGATAGCACAGATAATGACACAATCAACTCAGGGGAAGTTACAATAATTTTGAGGTATATATTGTATATTAGAAAATTTTGATCAAATATTTTAAAACTTGAATGTACTCATAAAGTCAGTTAACTATTTTTGTCACTCATGTCAAAGGGGAAGATTGTTAGTCTCAAAATGGTTTTGACATTTGAGTGCCATCACACTTAACCATTTTCTACATTGGAGCCGAGCACACTATGTATGCCGAGCCACAACATGAGCCGAGTCAGGAAATCCAATAGGTGTCGAGTGAAGATCAGGTGCCGAGTAAAGATCAAGTGCCGAATGACTTTAGGTGCTGAGCATGATAGAAGTGCCGAGTGATATTTGAGTGCTGAGTCACAGACGATGTCGAGCAATACAAAAATGCAACAGGAGCCGAGTAAGCCAGTTTGTTACATGTGCCGAGCATCTAGGATCAGTAAGTGCCGAGTAACACAGAATACACATATGAGTCTATAACTTTACAAATGCAGATGTAAACCATTTTCATGGCCGACATATGACGAATCTCAAAGGATTAAATGATAAGATCAAATCTTTTATATTTCCTATGCAATCTACATGCAACCAATAAGAAAAATGGAGAAGGGATGCAACCAATAATAAAAGTGCAAGGAATGAGCGGGAAACAAAGATTCAATATGGATCATAGATCTGCATCTAACCCTAAGTCTTTGAATGTCTTTATAAGGAAGACTAAGTCTCATTGTATGGAAATGAATGAAGGTGTGGAAGGAAAACTATTTTTAGAGTAAAGAATATCAGATCTTAGAGGATCAAGATTAGAGAAAGCAGATCAAGTGCCTATATTCAGCAATCAAAGGATTGTAAACTATCAGGTTTATTATACCTAATCCTCTCTAGCAACTGTATTAGAAAGGAAACCCTATAGTGATAGGTTAGCTTAACAGCTATTTTGTAGATCCTTTAAATAGGTGATTAAATCCTTTAATAGGGTAACACTTCTTGTAAAGTGTTTGTAAATCTTTTAACCAGGTCACTATTGATACAGTGTAAAGCCTTTAATAGGGCAGACCATCAGAAGTGGTTGAACATTATTGCTACAGTAATTTTGTGGGTATCATCCCCACTCCAGTTTTACCTTCTTATTCTTGGAGGGTTTTTGGGTTACCAAAATTTCTAGTGTTATGTGGTGATGCACATGTGTTTTTCATAATTGCTTAATGTTGATATCCATGCATGTACATTTCAATAATATGTTATTAAGGATTTGTAAAAAATAGGTTAGAAGCTAGTACATTTGATTCAACCCCCCCCCCTCTCAGAAGCATTCTTTCCATTAAGATATTTCAATAGGAGGAAGAGGCACAATAGAAAGATACATCATTTCCTAGCCTAAACAAAATATATATGCTAGCTATATTAACTATTGAGAAAGATGGAACTGAGGTTCACATAGGTCATGAAGCAAGTCATGTATCTATTTCAAATACACAAGGTGAAGCACAAAAACAAGAGAGTAAAGATGATAAGACTGAAGAGTTGAAGGTGACTACTACAGAAAAAGACCAAATTGTCATACAGACTCTAGTTACCCTACCAGTTTCTATTACTCCTCCCAGTAGTCAAGCTCTTTAGAGGCCAAGCACACATGTCACACTTTTGTAAATATTAAGGCCAAGTGCTAGTATATCAAGGAGCACAAATGCCACATTTTATGAGCATGTTAGTTTAGATGAGGTGATTGATTTGCCAAAGTTTTATTTAAACACAATCACTATAGAGCAAATGATCATTCTACAAGAAGCTCTACAATGAAAGAAGAGGCAAGAGTTGTTGAGAAGGGAGTAAAATAAGAAACAAGTTTTGCCTGACATCAAGATATATTTCTTAATGCTTTCAACCTTTCTGAGCCATATGAAGCCAAACCTATCATTGAGAAACTTGTTGATATGGTTGATAAGATCAGGGATGAACACTTAGATTCTAATGTTATACTCTTAGAATGGTTTGAAGGAAAATTTCATTAAAAGGTAATTGAAAAGATATCTAGTGCTATTGCACTTAGATAGGTTCATCTAGCAACCAAAGTGGAGAGTATGAAGAAGGTGTTAGAGATGTTGGAAATCTGATTGAAAAGTTCATTGTTTAAGATCAAAGAGGGAGATTGTTGTTAAAAGAATGTTTTCAATCATTTTTTTGTCATTGATGTCAAACCTACCATTTGTAGGAATGTTATTTTCTTATAAGATCCAAGTACTATCACTTAGTTGATTGATGAAGAGGATTTGATCAACAAGATGTAACAAGAGCACCTAAGGGAAAGGTTGAGTTATGATGTTGTAATGAAGGGGATAACATACTCAAAGATATAGAGGTTTTCCACACTTAGAAACATTGGAGGAAGAAGTTGTAACAAGGTTGACTGCAAAGCTTAAACTAAGATCATTAGTGGGTGCCGAGCAAGTTAGTTGAAGTCAAGAAAATTCTCAATTGTAGCCAAGTAATAGGAAATTCTAGTGTGTGTTGAGTGATCTTCAGGTGCCAAGTGAAGTTTAATTGCTAAGCATCATAAAATTCTAGTGTGTGTCAAGTGATCTTCAGGTGTCGAGCATCAAGAAGAATATAGTTGATGCCGGGTAACATAGTATGTGCTAAGCACCAGTATTTCAATAGTGTTGAGTTGCTGCATTATTTCAAATGACAAAGATTCAAAAAATCTGAGTGGACAAAGTGGTTACCTTGAATTTTTTGAATGAGTTGGAAGATAAGGATGATGAGCCAGTGGCATAGAATTCTATGTAAACCATTTTTGAGCTAATTCAAGAGCATTATTCAAGAAGTTTCTAGAGGAAACAAAATATGGGTTAGATGCAATGAATCCTACCTAATCCATATGAATTGAAATTAAAGAATGGAAGAATCGAGTGGGAAAAGAATTCCAAGACTTCTATTTAAGGAGTTATAGACCAAGAAGCAAAGCTGTTGATACTATTGCTATTGAAGTGCCAAACTGTGAAGTGGTTAGAAGGGTGTCAAGGAGAAGAAATCTAGGAGAAGGAAAACCACAAAGGCTCTACTTCTAAAATTGGTCATGAAGAGATGATTGCACTGGTACATTGAGCATGGATAGTCAAGGAGACTAAGCTTGAAAGGAGGGCAAGCTGTCAGAGTTGCAGAGATTGAAGGCCAGACAATGGTATGAGTTGAGAAGTGATATAAGATCTACAAGATAAGTTATATGTTGTAGTTAGGTCAAATATTTTCTAATATTCTCTAGTAATTGTATTAGATCTAAAAGTCCTATGGACTTAAGTTGGTTTAATAGCCATTTGTAAATTCTTTAACAGAGTGGCATTCCAAGTGAATGTTCTAAAGTCCTCTAACCAGGCCCACTTCTAACAAGGTGGTTAAATCCTCTAGCAAGTTTACATTTAATAGTGTGCTGTAAGCCTCTAACAATGTAGACCTTTCACAGGGCATCACTTCAAAAGAGTGAGAATTGAGTAGCATGTTACTGGTGGTTTTTCCCAAATTGGGTTTCCATGTAAATCACTGTGTTATGTGTTGATTTCTTATGTGTTATGCTTGCATGTTGATTTACAGTAACTTGTTCATTAGAAAAGTTAAAGCTTGAATTAATGAATGATTGGATGGGCTCACTATACTTAGTGAAAAGTTTGAATAGGACATTCGAACCTTGAATAATTGATTCACCCCCCCTCTTAGTTATTCTAAAGCATTTCTAAGAAGAGAATATTTTCTTTCTCTACACCAAGCTATGTGATGTAAATCTATTCACATAGGAAGTTCAAAGGGCTAATGAACAAATGTAGGGAGATCTACAACTTACAGGTAATACATTACAACTATCTCCTAGTCAAAGTTAGACTCATTTTTAGATGTTATTATCCACGCAAGGTAGGCTTGCCACACTGCAAGCACATGATGATGCTAATAGAGCTACCTTGATAAGTATCCAATCCATGTTGACCCCACACATGGAAGTGTTGCATAAGGAACTAGCCTATGCTAAGACATTGATGAAGAAAGATAACCAAATTTCAACTCATGATGGTTTAGTTGACCTTGTTGTCCGGCTAGATATTCAATATTAATCTCTAGAGGTAGAATGCAAAAATTGGGATGCAACATTGAAAATTATCATGGAGATCCATAAATCATTTTTGGATAAATATGCTATCAATGTACCGCCCATGACATAAGTTTCAAAAAAAGGGGACATGAGTATAATAGGGATGGGAATGAGACATGAGTAATACAATTTTTAATAAAGGGAAGTAATAATGTAGAAAAAAGGGGACAATAAATCTACTTAGTAGGAGTATTAGGTTCAAATACATAAAGGAAAAATTTACTCAGGGGGAGTAATGAAGAAATAAGGTATGATAGTTAGTCATAAGTTTTGCAATTTTACAAATTTTGAAATTTTGTATGAGAATCGAGTAATATATATATTGTCTAAGTTATGCTCATAATAAGGATTATATATGCATGATAATGTGTTTTTGCCACTCATGTCAAAGGGGGAGATTGTTAATATCAGATTGGTTTTGACAAGGCAGTGATAAAACACTTAGTCATTTTCTATCAGTATTACTAGAGTGTAATCCGAACAATAAGTTTCCAAATAATACATGTCGAGCAATCTATACATGCTGAGTGATTCAGGAACTGAGTAAACAGTGTATGCCGAGCCATTTAGAAGCTAACTTACAACATTGAGAATGTAGTGATGGTCGAGCATCAGAGCCTTTAGATGTCAAGTGAATAGTTTTGGACATAGTTGTTTGTAATGGCACAAACTTCTATGTAGATCATTTTTGGGTTGACATAATGATTGTTTTATGATTATAGAAGATAAATATGGAGGTATATTGTGAATCCCTATTCAGTACATGCAACCAATCAAATTAAGAGATGAATTAAGGGGTAATACAGATAAAATGTAGCTGTTTATTCTTACCTAACCCATTCCACCTATGTTTATTTAACAAGGAAAACCCTAAAGAGTTTGTATGTGCTGAAGGAGATGAATGCTAAGTGCAGAGAGAGAATTCATGGTGGCTATGGAGGTTATGCCAATGATATGAACTGCATAATTAGTTTGAGAGAACAAAGGAAAGTAGAGAGGACAAAGGAGACATATCTAATTAGAAGGATCAAGGTTTTATCAGCAAAGAGAAGATATGACATCTAGCAACAATGTGCTAACCGAAGGATCATGGCGCTAAATCATTTTAATAGGTGATGGAGAGAAAATCTCCTAACAGAGTAGTCTTAATAGACTTGTGTAAATCTATTAACTGAGTTCTTACTTTATTGTAAGTTTAAGTCCTCTAATAAAGCACACTTTTAACAAGGTGTTGAAATCCTTTATCAAGGTGAGACCTAATAGTCTTTGTAATATTTTAACAAGGTAGACCCCTCATACGGTAGATAATAGTTTATGGTCAAACTCATTGCAACCATAATTGGTTACACTTCATAGATGTAGTACTGAAGATTTGTGGGTGTCATCCCCTCCCTAGTTTTACCTTCTCATTGGAGGGTTTTTGGGTTACAAATTTATTGTGTCATGTGTTATTTATTTCACATTATGGATGAAAATGTGTAGTTAGCTATTTTAGTTCATAAGCTAAATTATGAGATGGATGTGTGTTGAATGTTTTATGGTTAAAGATTTGAAGTGCTGATTCACCCACCACCCCTCTCAGAGTTTACTTTCCCATTGTTGTTGCCAACACCCTTTCGGCCTTTTTCATGGCAACATACATCCTTAGGGGTCCTAGGACCCCTAAGGACATATCTCATTCATTTTAATGAATTGAAAGGGGTCATAGGGTATCATATGACCCCTTTCAACCCATTCCATGGAATGGGATAATAGGGTATCCTGTGACCCTTTTCAACCCATTCTATGACAAGATACATCCTTAGGGGCCCTTAGACCCCTAAGAAGATATTTCTTTTTTTGAAATGGGTCAAAAGGGGTCATAGGTTATCCTATGACCCCTTTCAACCCACTTCATGAAAACATATGTCCCTAGGGGTCCTAGGACCTTATGGAACATATGTTGTCAATGAATGGGGAAAAAGGAATCATAAGACACCCTATGACCCCCCACCACCCCCAATGACCCCTTTTAACCCATTAAAAGATATGAGACCATTAGGAACATATTTTGTCATTGATTGGGTAAAAAGGGATCATAGGGTACACTATGACCTCTTGCAACCCATTCAAACATATGGGATATGTCCCTAAGGATCCTAGGATGTTTAGGAACATATGTTGTCATTGAATGAGTTAAAAGGGGTCATAAGTTATCCTATGACCCATTTCAACCCATTTGAACATATAAGATATGTCCCCAAGGGTCCTTGGACCTCTAGGAATATATATTGTCATCGAATGGGTTGGAAGGTGTCATAGGGTACCCTATGAACCCTTTCAACCCATTCAAACATATGAGATATGTTACTATGGGTTGTAGGACCTATAGGAATATATGATGTCATTGAATGGGTTGAAAGGGTTCATAGTGTACCCTATGACCCCTTTTGAAATACATATTGTCATTGAATGGGTTGGAAGATGTCATAGGGTACCCTATGACCCCTTTCAACCTATTCAAACATATGAGATATGTCACTATGGGTTGTAGGACCTATAGGAATGTATGATGTCATTGAATGGGTTGAAAGGGGTCATAGTGTACCCTATGACCCCTTTTGACTAACTCAATCATATTATAAATGTCCTTAGGGGTCCTAGGATCCCTAAGAACATATGTTGTTATTGAATGGGTTGAAAGGGTCATATGTTACCCTATGACCCCTTTTAACCCATGTAAACATATGAGATATGTCCCTAGGGGTCCAAGATCCCATAAGAACATATGTTATCATCAAATGGGTCGAAAGGGGTCATAGAGTACCTTATGACCCCTTTCAACCCATTTGAACATATGAGGTATATCCCTATGGGTCTTAGGACTATTAGGGACATATGTTATCACCAAATGCCTTGAAAGGGGTCGTAGAATACCCTATGACTCCTTTCTAGCCATGAGAACAAATGACATATATCCTTAGGGGTCCTAGGACCCGTAAGAACATATGTTGTGAACAAATATATAGTACATTAAAAAATATAGTATATTAACAATATAGTATATGAAATATATAATATATAATATACTATAATATAACATATATTATAATTAAAATATATAACTATATAATTTGATATATGCTATAAAATTATTGTATACTATAATACAATATATTACAATATGTACTATAATATTAAATATATATTATAATTAATAATACTATAATATATACTATACACTATAAATATTTCTAAAATAATTAGATATATAATATATATAAGTACTCATTATATGTAACTAGAACCCTATATTTAACTATAGAAACAAAAAAATTATTTTAACAACAATATAATGGGTATTTGATATAATGGCTATCGAATATATTGGGTATCCAATTAGGCTTGGTAATTACCATGCCTAGTTGGTCAACTCAAAAAATGTGATTTTTTCCCTTTAGATGGGTAGCTAGTGAACGAGAGGCTTGGTTTTATATGTGAAACAAATTAGGAATTTTTGATCCTAATGTTTCTCATTGTTGCCCTGATGGGATTTGGCACACTTGGTCCAATTTTTGAGTTGGATTGACAAAGTTTTTAAAAGACTTTATAGGGCTGTGATTTCTATGCAGTCCTTTTTTTTCCTTTTCTCAAAAGCATACCTTGCCTATCATTCCTCTACTTGATATGACATTATCTAATCACTCCCCCATCCTATTTTCCATCACTTGGCAGTCATCTTGGCCTCACCTAAATAAAACTCAGTTTTACCTCAACACTTCTTTGTTATCCCATCCACCAACTATTGCTCACATCCTACAAGTATAGAATCTTGAACCTTGACCCTTCACTCACCATGGATGGATTAAATGGTGGAACGATGCTATCCATTGTACTGTGAGATTTCTTCGCATTTATGGGAGACAACTAGCTATGTACCGCAGGAAATCTTATGAAGCCACTACTCTTAATCTACAGACAACCTCTGAGGCTCTTGCCATGAATTTTTTTGATACAGATCTCCAGGTTCAACTTGCCAACCTTTGGCACTAGAAAAAAGTTGTAGATAGTTATGCTGCCATTGGAGGTTAGATCAAAGCCCATCTCCATTGGTTGGAGGTTGGCAACTAGGCTTACAAGGAGTTTTTTAATGCTTTGAGGGCATGTCATACTACTATGCATATCAAATGCATCTGAGAGGATCAACAGGTTCTCATTGACCTACTGAATATTCTTCAGTCTTTTGTGCATCATTATGAGCACATTTTTATGGCTCAAGCACCCTCTATTATGTGTGATCATGCACTGCAAGCCCACCTTATTGTTACTCCCAATAGGCTTGTTCCTAAGTATTATGCCTTTTGTGAACAAAAGATTACTCTTGCAGACTTAAAGGAAGCTATCTTATCCATGGCTGATGACAAAGCCCTTGAATGTGCTGGCTTCCCTTGTGATCTCCACAAGATGCTTTGGGATGACATTGGCCTTGATTTTCTTTAGGTTCGTTTTGAAGCTTGCAATTCTAATTTATTGGGTAGCTTCGTCAATAAAGGGAATACTAAATTCATACCTAAAGCTCAAGATCCTGACAAAATCTGCAATTGGAGGCCCATCGCTTTGTTGACTGTCTCCTACAAAATCATTGCCAAAGCCCTCTCTTAAAATTTGGAATTTTCTCCCTCAGATTGTTTGACTTGAATAAACTAGATGGATTAAGTCTTGCCATATCTTGGACAACATCATTGTTCTCTAGGAAGGAATGGAATGGGCCAGGTAATCCAAACAACAAGTCCTTTTCTTGAAGATTGATTTTGCCAAAGCATATGACCGTATTGAATGACCCTTTATTCTTGCTATGCTTAGAGCTCTGTGATTTGGCCCAATTTTTTTCAATCAGTGCAGATGCTATTTGGGGATGCTTCTGCTTGCATCACTATTAATGGTTGTCAATTTGAAGCTTTTGGGCTCTTCAGATCTATTTTTCAAGGTTGTCCTCTAACACCTTCCCTCTATGTTTTGGCAGCCAAGGGTTGTTAGTATCTTTTGGCCAATGCCATCTCACATGATCTAGTGCATGGTATTTCTTTACTAGAATCAACCACTCAGCTAGTTAATGGCCATTTTGTAGATGATTCCTTCCTCATGTCGATTGAGGATGAGGAAAATATTACAAATGCTTTACAATGTTTATATACTTTTTGTCTTGCTTCAGGGTCGACTATCCAATGGCACAAAACCCTTTGCTACTGATAATTTTTTTTCCAAAATCTCACTAGTTGCAGCAATATGGATGGAAATGGGTCCAATATGGTGAGATTTTTAAATTTTTGGGCATTCCCTTTTCTTTTCAAGCATCTCCTATGGAGTTGTGGAATGTTGTGCTTGCTTGAATTGAGAAGAAGCTGACATATTGAATCACTAATCCCCTTTCACTTGCGAGAAAGTTTAAAATATGCTCCAAAGTGCTTGTTGCAACTCATGTTTATTATTCCTCTTGTTGGATTCCTTCCAAAGCCATTTTAACTCAAGCTTGGACATCTTCTCAGGGGCTTTCTCTAGGCCTTTGATGTTGTGCATCATGGCTTTCACATAGTGGCTTAGGACTTTTGTTGTTTACCCAAGGATTATGGTGGTCTTGGATTGCTTTCCACCCGTAAGTAGGGGATAGCCCTTTGTGTCAAATGGGTCATACAAGCTCTCATTAGAGATGAGGCCTAGAAAGTTTAATTACATCATTGCATTTCTTCAATCTTTCTAGTCAACCACCCAACCTAGAGGGGGATTGTTTTTCAAACCCTTCTTGTGACTTTTGAACCTGTTCAGATTTAGGGCACTTTTGTTGGTAAGAGCATTTGGAAATCTTGGGAATCCATTAAACCTAGGCTTCATTGGACCTGTAATGGATTCAGAGATGGGCTCTCTATGAATCATCAAAACCTTTGGTGGTCACCCTTGTTTGCCACTCAAGGGGTGGCTTTAGCCAAGCTTCAAGGAGCCAGTGCTTTGTGTTCATTTCAAAGGGGTATCAAAATACCCAAAGATTTATTCTCTAGGGTTATAATGAATCTTCACTCATGGGAGGATTTGTAGGTGTAGTTAAGGCTTATCCATCCAGATCAACAGACTATTGATCTTCTAGTTTCTGTGGTTCCTCCCAATTTGTTACACAAGATTGGAATTCACTCATCCCACCCTTGGTGGAAAGATTGGAAGTGGTACCCTTCCACTCCAATGGCCAATTATTAGCCCAGACTGGGGTATCAGTGGCTAGTGCCCCATCTTAGGATGGTTGATACCCTCAATTAGCATTGGCATTTGTGTTCTTTGCATAAGACTTGGAGTCTTAGATTTTCCATTGTCTAGCATACTATCACTGAGCCTAAGATAGCTCACTTTGCCTGGTTTATCCTCTTCCAGGGATTGCCTTTGGGTCCTTGGCTCTAGCAACTGGGAGTTCCTAATCCTAGATGCCCTTTTTATGGCCAACCTGAAGGCTTTCTGAATATTTTTTGGTTTTGCAAAAGAGCTCAAAATTATTGGCTCTAGATTTTTTATTTCTTCAGGCCTTTTCGTCCAGAGGCCTTCACTTGGTATATGGTGGTTTTGGGTGTTGCTCCTAGACTACCCTTTAGATATGCCCATATTTGGCATGCTTTTAGAATGGAGATATTGTTCACAATTTGGAAAGATCGCAATGCTATTTTATTCTCTCATAGCTTTCTTAATATTTATGTTGCAATGTACTCTAAAGCATGTATATGTAATAATGCCTTTATGCAAATTCAAGTACAAACTGACAAAGTCACTCTGGAAGCGGCTCACCTATAGGAGCTACTTGCTCACTAGGGAAATTCTCCTTGTATGGTTTCCCGAGTTCCTCTTGATTCTTTTTTTGATGACCATACTCCTCCTCGTCATCATCAAAGAGGTTGGAGTAGTTCCACTTGCCGCTCACAAACTCCTAGGTTGCAGCCTCATCATTGCTCTCCTAGTGGTGGCTCTTGTGGCCATCATCGCTCGACCTCGCCTCCTTGGAGGTTAGGCTCAGGTTAGTCCCCGATGGCTCCCCCTACTAACACTGATATGGGTTGATCATCTACTCGTTATGACCCCAAGAGGACTTTCCCTTGGTTGAATTTAGCTATCTCTCCTCCCAGGGCTAAGGAAGATAAAGAAAAGGATAAAGATGTTGTTGTTGCTAATGGTTGGGCTCCCCCTAAGCCAACCAATAACCCCAAGGATTTTTGGGGTTCTGATGACAAAGATCCTCCTTCAACTGGCACTGCTCTTGTAGCCTAACATTTTTTATTTCTATTTATATATGTTTTTTTGATGAATAGTTGATCTCTGGGCTTGGGCTATTTGAACTCGCAGGGTGATCCTATATCCCTCGACCCCTTTTTTGTGAATATGTATCTTTAAAGTTTTAAATTAATGGAAAAGGTCTATTCATAAAAAAAAAGTGATTTTACCTTGTTTAAGTGACTTCCAAAATTCAAGGAGGTATTTGATGACTTTTAATTTGACCAAATTTACTGAAATGAAAATGGTTTCTTGAGGATGTTCTCATCTTTTCATCAATATAACTTTTGTAAAAATATGAGTTCAATAAGTAATTATTACTTATTTTTAAATGAGGATGTCTATAAAGTGTTGATTCACATACTGATTGAAAAATGTGTATAACTTTCAAATTGTAAAACATTTTTGTCATCCAAAAGATGCGTCACATTCTATGCTTCCTCTACTACAATAAAAAAAGAGTTAAATATACTAATGTTTTGAAATAGTTAAGGTGGTTAGACATAATTTTTATTTTTTAAATTTTTTTTGAAAATATTGTAGGAGAGAATTCATTATTAATTATTTACTTCAAATATAAATATCCAAAAATATGTGTCACATCCGAGCATGAGTCTACCTCTTGTATCTAGAATCTTATAAAAAATATTATTATTTGGTCATGATTAAGGTGGCCAGACATACACCTACTTCTTGGTTTTGTATTAATGCATTAAAATACAATTTTTTGACCAAGAAGATTTTTTTTTTTTTTATAGATAAGACCTAATAGTTTAGAAATCTAATTCAATTTCCTATATATTTTATTCTTAAAAATTTTAATATAAACTTCATTAATAGTACAAAATTGTACTTCAAGTTGACATAAACTTGATTTGTTGATTTTACACTGCCACTTAAGGGTATAGTTTGGCCCACCATGATCTTGCACATACCCTTATTTAGTTGATGTTTTTATTACTGGTGAAGGATTAGATTTGTGCTTTTACTTTGTGATGGTTTACATTGTAGATGTATTATTTTAGATGATTTAGATTCTTTTATGTATGTTATATTTATGTTTTTGATGCAATCAATTTTCTACATCTTCTATATGAATTATTATTGGTACTCCCTAGTGTGGTGTTAGATTCATTTTCTAGGCCTTTAATATTTCTTATGTATGTTCCTTTGATAGATTATTGTATGACATAATCATTCAATTACATCAGGGTGTTTTTTATCGCATGAAAAATCAGATTTTTGTATGAGTAAGTGCTTACTTGTATGACTCTAGAAACATTATCATTTGGGGCTCGAAAATATTGTTACATAGGAGACACATCTTCCCAATTCAAAATAGATCAGTTGTTGACCACCCTAGTAGTGATTAAATGTGTAAGCATAGTAGATTTTTTTAGTGGTAATGTGGAAGCACTCAATAAGATATGTAAATATAGAGTTCTTAGTTATCACTAACATTCAAATACAAATGAAAGAGGGGATTCCAAACATAACTCTTAATATAATATAAGTTAGATTAGCAAAAATCCAAAGAGATAAAGAGATGCCAATACTAAACCCTAATTATATCAAGGAAGTACACAAGAAATTCCTCTTTCATGAAAAGTTAATTTGATTAAGGATATTTAAATGTGAAATTAGAAATTTAACTAATTGATTAAATGAGAAGAGTAAGATAAATCTAGGTGCTAAATATATTTAGTCAACCCAATTAAAATATGGAAATAAGTCTAGACTAAATAATGAAATGAATGATAAAGTACTCACCTCTAATTGTGTAAGATAATATAATTTCTTGCTCAAAAAATTATATATTTGAGCTTGTAATTGAACTTTCAACTATGAGTTCATGATCAAAAAACCTAGAAAATGTGATTTTTCTTAGACCTCCAAGAAGACATTGATCTAGTGGTGAAGTTCCTAGACAATTTACAAGAAGATGGAAATATTCCCAAGACACAATTGAAAATTCAACCCAACTTCTCTCGAGATTTTTTAGCAAGTAGTCTCCATATCTATGGTCACAATTTGTCTATCCTTCTCCTTTATAAATAAAATTGAATTTGGTACGTGATTAAGTATGAAAATATAATAGCCTTGACTTAGAGAAACCAATAGGAAACCATGGAAATAAAAACCTCATGAATACAAATGTATGTTATATTCCTTGACGAAGAATAGAATTACATGAATAATTTGATTGATAGATATCATTGTTAGAAGTTGAACTCCACTACCACCTCAAAGGAAGAAACTTGACGCAAGAAGGAATGCTTAATATTAGTGAATTCCTTGAAGTTCTTGAATAATACTTGAAGTCTCATGTATGTGTGTGTTCTTGATTGTGTGTGTGGATGTATGAAAATAAAATTCCTAATTCTCTCATATACAAGTTTTCAGGATAAAAACAAAGCAGACCGACCTAGTAGCAAGATTAAACAAATTTAGAAACTTGAGACACTTCAATCCATGCAATTAAAAATTCTTCGAGAAGAAATTGACCTCTTCCAAAATAAGTTGACCTTGGCCAACCTATTCTAGAATAGGATGACTTGGGTTGACCTATTTCCAAACAAGTTAAAAAATTGACGTGTCTGAGGTCTTGGAGAAAGTGCAAAAATATTTGAGAAATAATGAATCTACCAGAAGACATGACCAAAAATTTGATAAAACAATACCTAAAGGGCTATGTCAAAAAATGAGAGATGACCTAGAAATGTGAGCATGGTTGGGAAAAGAGAGAAAGAGATCAAAACCACACTAAGGAGGGATAAAATGTCTCGAAATGAAGAGATTCCATTTTAATACATTTAACCCTCACTATAGTAGGAATATGTAATATTCTCTCTGCTAGAGTCAGTAAACCCATGTGTTTGCAAATTTCAATGTTCCCACCATTGTATTGCGCGTGGTTGTGGGCCAATGGAAATTCACGAACTTGGAGTTGATATTATTGATTGGAGTTTGCAAAGTTATGTTGGGGTACACAGATGTTTTTGTGGAGGATGTGGATGTTGTATGGAGTATGATTCCATGGTTGTAATTCTACCCTTTGTGCTTGAATTTGATAAGAGTATTGAATATATCAATTATGATCTATTTGCAATGATAAGGTCTCTTAATTGAATATTTTGGATGATATTGATGTTTGACACTAATCTCCTTTGATGTCTTTCTCATGCTATTGGGTGGTCCTTATATACATGCAATGCTCCTTTTTTGGAGTGATGTGACCCATGGCCACATCAATTGGCATGGGTATTTTTATCTTAATTATTGTCACTATTGTTTAGTGTGGAGCCTAGTTTTGGCTTGGTCATGGGTTCAAATCTCCTCGGTGCCTTCCCGACCCACGTAAGCACCTAGTATGTGCGTCGAGGGGGAGATTGTTGGGTGATGCAATGTGCTCCCCTGCCCACAGGTGGTTAATTATGTGGTGTTCCATGTTCACTAATAGTCATGGCTTTTGGTGCAACAGAAAATTTTGTGTGGAGACTGATTAGTCCCCAAGTGGGAGATTGTTAGATTGTGGTGACTGATCAGAAAAGTATTGTACATACTTCATAAATAGTTGGGTTCGGCCAACATGGTAGCCGACATATGGCTGACATGTTATAATCCTAAAGTGGTTTAATATTTGTATAAAAGGGCTTAGGGTTGGGTATTTTTCATTATGTTGTGATGCAAAATTAGTTCTTGCAGCGGTATTGAGCTGTAAGGGATTATGAATTGTAATCAGGTTGTAATCACTGAATTTTAATAAGATCGAACTTGCTATTTGGTGGACATAGCCTAGGGATTGGGTGAACCATGTTAAATCTTGGTGCCTTGTGTTCATTTCTGTATGATCTATTATTTTTTCTGTTATTGGTTATATTTGCATGTAGTTTTTAATTTCTATCCGCGGTTTATCCTAACAAGTGGTATCAGAGTGAGGTTGTCTTTCAGTTATCCTCTGCAGGAAAGTCTCATGGTTAAGTGGGAGTCTCATGGTTGAGTGAGAGTGATGGTAGATGAGGGTAAGCTGAGGGTTGATAGGTTTAATGGGTAGAACTTCTAGTTATGGAAGATGCAAATGGAAGACTATCTATATCAGAAGGATTTATGGAAGCCGTTGGAAGGCAAAGCCAAGAATCAGGGAACTATGTCAGAGGCTGAATGGGCTCTTTTGGACAGAAAGGCACTCAGAAGCATTCGGTTATGCTTGGCACCATCGGTGGCATTTAATATTACAAAAGCAAAGACAACAAAAGATTTGATGAAAACCTTAGCGACACTGTATGAAAAGCCCTCTGCTTCAAACAAGGTATTTCTCATGAAGCGTTTATTTAATATAAAAATGGCAGAAGGTGGATCTGTTGCAGATCATTTAAATGAGTTTAATATTACTAGTCAATTATCTTCTATGGGTATCAATTTTGATGAAGAAATTAGGGCTCTCTTGATTTTGTGTTCTTTACCTGAAAGTTGGAATGGCTTGGTGATGGCTATGAGTAATTTTGTTCCTGGATCTAGTACCCTAAAATATGATGATGTGATTGGTGTTATTTTAAGTGAGGAAACTCATAGAAAATCCTCAGGTGGATCTACATTAGGAAGTGCTTTGATTGCACAAAGCAGGGGTAGAATGACTGAAAGAGGAAGTAACTCTGGAAATCGTGGAAAATCAAGAGGAAAGTCAAAGGGGAGGAGGTCTAAATCAAGAGGACCAAATGATTGCTAGTACTGTGGGAAACTAGGGCACAAAAAGAAAGATTTCTGGAATCGAAAGAAAAATGAAGGAGATAAATCAGATGGAGACAAGGAGGCAAATGTGGTAAGTAACAAATCCGAAGACGATGCTTTGCTTCTATCTTTAGAGAGTGTTGATGATTCATGGGTTTTAGATTCTGGTGCTTCATTTCATGCTACACCTCATAGAGGTTATTTTATTGATTATGTCCAAGGGGATTTTGGGCTTGTTTATTTGGGGGATAATGAACCCTGTCAGATTGTTGGAAAGGGAAAAATTAAGATTAAGTTGCAGAATGGGAATCATTGGCTACTACATGAGGTAAGACATGTTCCAAAACTAAGTAGAAATTTAATTTCAGCAGGGCAACTCGGTGATGAGGGTTGTGTAGTTACTTTTAATGATAAAAATCGGAAGGTTTCAAAAGGTTCCCTTGTAGTAGGAAAGGGTGTGAAAGTAGGCACCTTATATTTTTGTATAGGTCATATTGTTCCTTCTACTTTGATTATTTCAGAGAAAAATGAATGTTCAAGAATAATTGTTGTAGTTGAGCAGGGAGAACAAATAGCTGCAGTAGATTCTGATACAACGCTATGGCACAATAGACTTGAGCACATGAGTGAGAAAGGTATGAAAGTACTTCATTCAAAGAAAGTTTTACCAGGTCTGAAATGTGTGAATATGGATTTCTGTGAAAGTTGTGTGTATGGGAAACAAAAGAGAGTGAGTTTTGTAAAGACAGGGAAGGAAAACAAAAAGGAGAAATTAGAGCTTGTGCATACAGATGTATGGGGACCAACTCAGGTAACTTCCCTTGGTGGCTCTCATTATTATGTTACATTTATTGATGATGCAACTAGAAAAGTATGGGTTTATTTCCTTAGACATAAATCTGATGTATTTCAAACTTTTAAGAAATGGAAATGCTTGGTTGAAAATGAGACTTGTAAGAAATTAAAATGTCTAAGATCTGATAATGGTGGTGAGTATTGCAGTCATGAATTTGAAGATTATTGCTCCACTAATGGTTTTCGTAGATAGAAAACTGTTCCAAGGACTCCACAGGAAAATGGAGTGACTGAACGCATGAACATGACTATAATGGAGCATGCAAGGAGCATGAGGTTGTATGCTGGGTTGCCCTTACACATGTGGGCGGAGGCTGTCAATACTGTAGTATATTTGATTAATAGAGGTCCCTCTACTCCTTTGGGCTATGGTATTCCAAAGGAAGCATGGACTAGTAAGAAGGTGAGGTATTCTTTTCTCAAGATCTTTGGTTGTGAAGCTTTTGCTCATATAGACTCTAAAAATAGAACCAAGCTAGAAGCTAAATCAAAGAAATGTGTCTTTTTTGGATATGGCATTAATGAATTTGGTTATAGGCTTTGGGATTTTGAAAATCTTAAAATTGTTAGAAGTTGGGATGTCATATTCAATGAGAAAGTGTTGTATAAAGATCTGTTGCAGCAACATGAGAAGAAAGAAGATGATTATGTAGTGCTGGATGATACTCCAAAAGCTGATGTTCTAGCCATTCCCCATGATGTGCAACAACTGCAACAACAAATACCACACAAACCAGTAAATGTTAGACGATCAACGAGGTAAATTAGACCTCCACAAAGGTTTTCTCCCTCTTTGTATTCTATTTTACTTTCTGATGCTGGTGAACCTAAAAGTTATGATGAAGTTGTGCATGTGGATACTAAGATTCAGTGGGAGTCTGCAATGAAAGATGAAATGGACTCTTTGCTAAAAAATAAGACATGGGATTTGTGCAAGTTTCTTGCAAGTAAAAAGGCTTTACAGAATAAGTGGGTTTACAGGTTGAAAGAAGAGGAAGGAGGTAACAAAAGATTTAAGGCCAGGTTAGTTGTAAAAGGATTTGCACAAAAAAAGGGAATTGATTTTGAAGAGATATTTTCTCCTGTTGTTAAAATGACTTCTATTCGTAATGTTTTAAGTCTTGTGGCTACTGAAGATTTTCATTTAGAGCAGATGGATGTTAAAATAGCCTTTCTTCATGGTGATTGGGATGAAGAAATATATATGGCTCAGCCACAGGGTTTTGAGGTCAAAGGTAAGGATAACTTAGTGTGCAAATTGAAGAAAAGTTTATATGGCTTGAAGCAAGCACCTCGGCAATGGTATCTGAAATTTGACAATTTTATGCATGAGCATGGATATAACAGGTGTCATTCAGATTGCTGTGTTTATTTAGAGGTTGGATGATGATAGCTACATTATTTTATGTTTATATGTTGATGATATGCTTGTAGCTGGGTCTAACATGGATCATATTAAGGGGCTAAAATGCCAATTAACACATGCATTTGCTATGAAGGATTTGGGGGCAGCAAAACAAATCCTTGGTATGAAGATTTGCAGAGATAGGAAGAACAGAACATTGATGCTATCTCAAGCTGATTATGTTGAGAAGGTGTTGCAACGTTTCTCTATGGAGAATGCTAAAGCTGTCAGCACACCTTTACCTGGTCATTTGAAATTGACTAAGGAGATGTGTCCCAAGACACAAGAAGAGGAGGATAAGATGTCCAAGGCACCCTATGCTTCAGCTGTAGGAAGCTTGATGTATGCTATGGTATGCACTAGGCCATATATTGCACATGCAGTGGGAGTTGTTAGTAGGTATATGAGTCATCCAAGATTTGAACATTGGAATGCTCTTAAGTGGATTCTCCGATATTTGAGAGGAACATCCAATAAGTGTTTACACTTTGGGGGCTCTACTACTAATTTACAGGGCTATGTTAACTCAGATTTGGTAGGGGATATTGATACCAGGCGGAGTACTATAGGTTATGTCTTTACTATTGGTGGGGCAGCTGTGAGCTGGGTTTCTAGGTTACAAAAGATTAATGCTCTATCCACTACAGAGGCAAAGTATGTTGCTGCTACAGAGGTAGCCAAAGAGATGATATGGATTCAGTTCTTCTTGGAAGAGTTGGGACATCCTCAGAAGGATAATTATTTGTTCACAGATAGTCAGAGTGTCATTCATCTTGCTAAGAATTCAGCTCTGCATTCTAAGACCAAACACATACAGTTGCGGTACCATTTCATTTGGTCAGTTTTGGAGGATGGACAGTTAAAGCTGGAGAAGATACATACCAATGACAATCCAACAGATATGTTGACAAAGGTTGTAACAAGGGAGAAGTTGAACTCCTCTTCAGCTTCGGTTGGTCTTTTAGAATGACCATGAATAAAAGAATAGTAGAGTCCAGGGTGGTTTGATCCAGTGGGTGCCCCATGTGGTAGTGGTATTGGTACAGGATCAGTCTCCAAGTGGGAGATTTTTGTTTAGTGTGGAGCCTGGTTTTGGCCTAGTCATGGGTTCAAATCTCCTCAGTGCCTTCTCGACCAACGTAAGAACCTGGTATGTGCATCGAGGGGGAGATTGTTGGGTGATGCGATGTGCTCCCTTGCCCACAGGTGGTTAATTATGTGGTGTTCCATGTTCACTAATAGTCATGGCTTTTGGGGCAACGAAAAATTTAGTGTGGAGCCTGATTAGTCCCTAAGTGGGAGATTGTTAGATTGTGGTGACTGATCAGGAATGTACTGTACATACTTCATAAATAGTGGGGTTTGGGGCATCACCCCAAAAAAAAATTTTGGGCCGTGGCCAACATGGTAGCCGACATATTATGGCCAATATATGGCCGACATGTTATAACACTAAAGCGGTTTAATACTTGTATAAAAGGGCTTAGGGTTGGGTATTTTTCATTATGTTGTGATGCGAAATTGGTTCTTGCAGCGGTGTTGAGTTGTAAGGGATTACGAATTGTAATCAAGTTGTAATCACTGGATTGTAATAAGATCGGACTTGCCGTTTGGTGGACGTAGCCCAGGGATTGGGTGAACCACGTTAAATCTTGGTGCCTTGTGTTCATTTCTATGTGATCTATTATTTTTTCTATTATTGGTTATATTTGCATGTAGTTTTTTATTTCTATCCGTGGTTTATCCTAACAGTCACCACTTAGTTAATTTAGTTTCTTTTCTTACAAGGAGTTATTTTTGTCCTAAACCTTCTTAAGTCTAGAGACATGAAATACATCATGAATCCTACTTTCTTTGGGAAGTTCATGCTCATAAGACACTTCCCCAATATTCTTTAGTAACTTATATGATCCATAGAAATGAGGCTTGAGATTTTCTATACTATTTGTCTTCATTGAGAATTACTTGTATGGTTCTAGATGCAAAAATACTAAGTCTCAAATTGTAGTGGTCCTTTTCGTATGCATCTTGTATGCATAGATCTTTTGTTGATTATGTGCTTGAAATATATTATCTTTTAATATTATGATAATATATTTACTTTTCTTTATGAAATCTTGTGCACCTGGTACTTTACTTTCTTAAAGGATTAAGATTCCATAGGATGTGACTTCTTATCCATATAGTGCCTTGAATGAGCTCATTCCTATTGACATATGATGAGTGGTGTTGTAGCAATATTCTCCTAAATGTAACCACTTAATCCAAGCTTTTTGTTGTCTAGTAACATAGTTCCTTAGGTATCCTTGTAATCATTTATTGACCACTTATGTTTTTTCATCTGTTTGAGGGAGATAACTTGTACTAGGAGTCAAAGTTATTCCTGCAAGGTGGAAAAGTTCTTGCAAAAATTTGCTAAGGAATTTTTTGTCTCTATCACTTATGATATTTTGTGGAAGTCCATGAAGTTGGAAAAATTCTCTAAAAAATAACTCTGCTACTTGATGTGTTGTGTACTCCATGGAGATGGAAAAGAAGTGAGCATACTTTGTAAGTTTGTCTATTACCACAAATATTTTGTCCTTCCCTTGTACCTTTGGAAAACTAGTTGTGAAATCCATGGAATACTTTCACACTTTTGGTTTGGAATGGGTAAGGGTTGTAGTAATATCGCTAGGTATGTTAGCTTAGATTTTATTTTTTGATAGGTAATGCATTCACTTACATATTTTAGTACATATTTCTTCAAATCCTTCCAAGAATATTTGTCTGTAATGTTCTTATATGTCTTATAGTATCCTTGATGTCCAACTTGCGGGTTATCATGATACTCAAGAATTCTTTCTTTAGCCCTTGATTAGGGGGTTAATTATACCCTTCCCTTGTAAAGGATAATTTTTTTTTTCCACTTTAAAATCTTCATAAGGTAAATTTCCTTCCAATATTTCCCTAGTATGGGGATCTTGTATGTATTAAATTATGATTTATTCTTTCGAATCTTTTGAGATTTTTGTGATAGTGTTGACGTAGGTCCTCCTTGAGAGAGCATGATCAACTCCATTATTGATTCCTTTCACATATTCTATATCAAAATCATATTCTTGGATCTGACTAACCCATTTTTGTTGTTCATCATTAAGATCTTTTTGATTTAGGAAGAATCATAAGCATTTATGATCCATCTTCACAATAAATTTCCCGCAAACCAAGTACTATAAAAATTTCACCAAGGCATGCATTATAGCCAACATTTACTTACAATATATAGAGTAGTATTTTTCTATATCTATGAGCTTGTGAATTTAAAAGGCCATTAGATGTTTCCCTTGGATAAGTACTGCCCCAATTCCTTCCCTTGATGCATCACACTATAATTCAAAAGGTTTGGTGAAATATGGAATAACTATAAGTGGACAAGAGCACATGCTTTCTGTAAGTTTCTCAAAAGCTTTTTGTGCTACATCATTTCATGTAAAAGCTCCTTTTTTGGTTAAATTTGTGAGTGGGGAAGAGATTTTAGAGAATCCTTTCACAAAGCGTCGATAATAACTATATAGGCCCAAAAATCCTCTAAGTTGGATGAGTGTCTTAGGTTTCAGCCATTCTCTAATGGCCTTAATTTTATCCTCATCCACACTTACCCCCTTTGTAGTGCTATTTTGACCTAGGTATATGATTTCTTCTTAGCCAAATTTACATTTTGAAAGATTTGCATTTAGTGATTTTGCTTCCAAGATCTTTAGAACTTCTTGAAGGTGTTCCTCCCATGATTTGTTGTTGATGAGTATGTCATCAAAGAATCCGAGTAGGAATTTTATTAAGTATTGTCTAAATATGTGATTCATAAATGACTAGAAATTTGTTGATGCATTGGTGAGACCAAATTGAAGAACAAGGAATTCAAAATGTCCATAATGACACCTAAAATAAATTTTTGGTACATCTTGTTTCCTCATTCTTATTTGATGATATCTAGAACATAGATAAATTTTTGAAAAATAGCATGCTCCATGTAATTCATCCATTAGCTCATCAATTCTAGGAATAGGGTATATGTTCTATATAGTTTTCTTATTTAATGTTTAGTAGTCAATACACATTCTCATAGTACCATCTTTCTTCTTGACCAAGACTACTGATGATGCACATAGGCTACTATTGGGTTGGATATGACCCATCTCAAATAACTCCTTGATTGTTCTCTTTATCTATTGCTTGAATTTTTGAGGATGTTTATAAGGGGTGGTTATTACTAGTTTTGCTCTTGCTTCTAACTCTATAAAATATTCAAATCCTCTTTTTGGGAGGAGCCTTGGGGGAATTTCTTCAAAGACTCTTTTTTATCTTTTTAATATAGGATGAATATCTATATGGATGATTTCTCCCATTGAGTTAGATTTACCTAATATCATGCATTGTGCAATCCATCTCCCTCGGTCATGATTGAGTATTTTTTCCATTTTCTTGCAAGAGACCATCTTGGGGGAACCATCTAGTATTCCTTTAAATGTTATTTATTTCCCTTCATGTTGGAAACAAATCTCCAAATTAGGTCTATCCATTATGAATTGCCCAAGGGAATTTATGCATGACATTCCCAAGATAATGTCATTTTGACTATCTGTCACATAGAAGTTTCTTTTTACTATTTCCCCCCCTATGGTGATTTTTAATTGAGGTACTATCTTTGTACAATTATCAATGGACCCATTTCTAAAAGCCACCTTGAAGCCCTTGAATTATCGTGTTTTAACTTTCCTCCTTACTACCAAGTGTTTCCTAATGAAATTATGTGTATCTTGTGAGTCCATCAATGCAATTATTCTTCATCCTTTAATTGTCCCCTTGAGTCAAAAGGTTCTATTTAAATTTTCTTTGGTGATGACGACTAATATCCCATGTTCTTGTTCTTCAATTTTTTCATTTTTCCTTGGGATATCATCTTCACCTATTTCTTCTATTATGTTCATTTTCCTACTTTTACATTGATGACTAATTTTTGAGGGTTCTTTACATTTAAAACATATTTATTTTCTAAAATAGTTCTTCTTTTGACATTGATTTTTTTTACTCCATCGTTCTTTGTAGATATAGCAAGGCCTTTCTTGGAAATATCTCTTGGATCGTTCATTTCTATAGGGAGTCTTGTGTTAGATTAGGTGAAAAACTAATCTGCCAAGAACACCTGCATGCATAAACCTGTCACATGGATGAAGCAAAGAACAGAGGCAAGGAAAAATCATTGAGGCCAAAAAGCCAGATCCATCTTATGGACATGCAAAGAGAAATATCTCATATAATCCAATAAGTGAATGCTTAAAATACAAAGAGGTGAATCCTTATAAAGGAATCACGAAACTCGAAAAGGGAAACTAAAGCCTAAAAAAGCTAGGGTTGCACAATATAATTAATAAAATATTAATTATATGCACCTACAAGATAGCTTAAGAAAACTAGAGTAATAGGCAACTTAATTAATTAAATCAAAGTGATTTAATTAATAAGTTAGACAAATAGTTACTCTAACATCTTGGACCCAAAATTCTTAGGTCTTTCCCTAGGGTTATTAGGCTCAATTTTCTTTGCCTTTCTGAGGGCTTCCTCTAAATTCTCAGGTTCGAGGGGTTTTACATGTGCTTTAACTTGATCTTTGAGTCCTTCTATAAACAAATGGGTGAGTTGATTTTGGAATAGATTAGGTATCATTACTGATAGGTCTTGAAACTAATTTTCAAATTCTTCCACTAACCCTGATTATTTGAGGTGAGTTAATTCCTAGAAATACCATTCAGGATCGCTTTGATCAAACTTATTCATCAGCCTTTGAGTGAACTCACTATAGATGGTAATTTTTTTGTGTCCTAAGGATATTTTTCCATAGTGCCACCATTTTTAGGTTGATCATATTAAATGAAGTATGGAAAACTTAATAGCACATTCTTCGGTCATAGGAATGTATGATAAATATGTGTCTAATTTTTGGATACGTGATTGAACAATTTCTTCTCCTGAACCATTAAAACATGGTAGTTTCACTTTATTTAATTTCTTTTGAAGGTCTTTATATACCTATGTTTTATTGCTATTTTCCATGATTTTGGTTTTGTAGTATTCTTCAAAGGAAATAAGTTTTCAAATATTAGGTTCCAAGCTTGCATATAATTGTGCAATTTCTTCCACATTGTTTGTGGTTGTTTCTTCCTCTATAGTAGGTTCCCCTCTTGGAATGAATAAGGGAAAGGTATCTCATGGAGCATAATTTGTAACGAGGGTTAATTTTCCTCATGATTAGAATGTCAATTTCTCTATGGGTTAGATCTTTCACTTTGATTGTTATTTTTCTTTATTTTTTTATAGCTTATAGTTGTAGTCTATTGGAGTTTTTAATTCTTTCATTAGTTTATTCGATATAGTTTCTTAATTATTGGGCTAGTTGTTTAGCTATTATTTTTGAAACTAACTAAGGTGTAACACCCCGCTCGGGAACCCAAGAGAATTAAACCTAACATGTTACAATGTTTACTGAACTATTTTTTTTTTTGAAGTTTAAACAACATCAAGATAACATTAATGCGGAAGCAATAAGAACATACATATCAAATACACATTTGCAATGACATATACAGTTTCAATTCCTCAATGATTCCTTTACGTTGAGTCACATTTAATAATTTTAAGTTAACTAGTTTAAGTTTCAAGTACAATGTCTCAAGATCATAAAGAAATAACAGATACATAATCGCATAAGCAAATGCATAAGTATAAACAATACAATGAAAGTACATCCAATCAATAACATCCACTGCACATGTCACAGGGTATGTGAGAAAAGATACAATACATCAGAATACATGATAACATATATACTTCATCTGAAAAGAAGTCTCTAAGATAAGAAATAAGAATGATAAAGGTACATCTTCTGCAACGAACATCCAACAGCTAGCAATGTGAGGGGAACCCAAATGGTAAGAAGGCACTACCTCTCGACCACGTGGTTACCTAGTCAGGCTTCCACTCCCACCATGCAGGGAAGATAATGAACGATCCACATACGGCTATCAAACATTAAACATTCCTAGGCAAGGTACCCCTAATAGCCAAAACTACCTCAAAGGTAACACATGCTACTCAAGAAGATAAAATAATCCAAAAGTAAGAACATTCAATCCAATACCGACATCACATAACCAAACATCATACACAAACCAAGTATAAACCAAATACCAAGATCACAAGATAAAGTCAACAAAAGACAATCACCTCAAGTCAAAAGTACAACATCCATGAATCATCAATCCTCATCAATGAAAGTAAATATCTATAATAAACACATCCGGCAATAGATACACCACCAACAATAAGTACACCACCAGAGGTACACAAATCTACAGAGGAGACTCAGGCTACATATTAGGGAGTTTCATCACATGGCTGCTTGAGTTACCCTGGACTGATCTCTTAATAGACCCTGGACCCTCAAGCGTTGAGTTACCCTGGACTGGTTACTCTGAACCCTGGACCCTCAACATCACACATATGGAAACTAGAAAGCCCTCTCAAGAAGATAAGGCACTCATCTCATTCCCATCCTTAGTCTATACAAGCACTAAAGGCATGGGTAGATCAAAAATCTCTAACTTATCTTTTTAGTGTGTTTTCCCCCCAAAAGTTTTAATTACTAGATTATCACTTATTACATAACTTGCATTAGGTTACCCTGGTACTGACCACTTTGGGTCCCGGACCCCTATGCAAGCCACTCCTAAGTCACGTACCTAGACAACCTCTCCTAAGCACATAAAAAAAAAACACAGTTGTGTCCCATACCACAACACCCACAAAGATCAAACTCGGTTCCTTAACAGGCAACCTGATAACAAGATGGTTCTCCCATCCAAGTACACATAATTTCTCCACAAGATAAACCTCATAAATATAATCTCCAATATGAATCAAAAAACACATCACAACATCTAGTCCCATAAATAGTATACAAGAAATCTCACAAAACCTTTGGTGTACTCTCTAGACTGGTCGACATCTAATCAACACCAAAATCCCAAAAGCATAAACAATACAAGCAAACAGTATAGTTCCATAGTTTGCATTGATTTGAGAATACACAATTAGAGTCAAAGGTAAAGTTTCAGTTTACGTTTTGATGCACGTTTTAAGTATAGAAGATTCTCAGTATTGCCCTTATAACTTAACCCAATCATTTATTCGAATAAAGTATAGAATTACCCCTAATTGATTTAAATCAATTTTTAGTAATAATTTAGCATAACTATTTACCAATATTATTAAAGCAATATCTATTGATCTTTGAGTAAAATAATTGTGATTTTATTAAAAATCAACGTCATTAATTAATAATAAAATCAATTCACTTCTTCTTAAATAATTTCCATTATTTAACAATCTCAAATAAAATAGTAATTATATTACTATCATTAATTAAATTATTAAATGTTAATAAGATTTATCAATAAAATTATTAACAAATAATAATTTAAATTTAACAAAATCTAAACTTAATAATCTAAATTTAATATAATCTAAATTTAATAATTTATATAAAAAGATTAATATGATTTAAATTTAATGATTTAAAAATCATTTAATAAATTAAAATTAATATAATATAAATTTAATAATTTAAAATTTTAATTTAATTAAAATTTAACAATAATAAAATTATAACTAAAAAAAAAGCAAGCGCTTAATAATAAAGCCGCTGGCTTTTGGCCGCAGCCTCTGCTGAGCCGGCGGCAGCTCTGCCGTAGCAGGCTGCTGCCGCAGCAACAATACATAGTACTACTGCAGTTGCAGTAGTCCCTGCTGCGACAATAGCTTAGCCGCCTACATAAAGATAAGGGGGGCAGGGGTTGGGGTAAAACCCGCCCCTCCCCAATTTTAATATTTATTTATTTTTTATTAATTTTTTTTTTAATATGCAAAATAAATAAATAAAAACATTTCCCCATAAATTATATATATATATATATATATATATTTCATATCTTGCAATTATGGTCTGATAGAAGAGTTTTCTATTAACCATATATATATATATAAATATATAATGTACAAAGTCCTATTTTAATTTTCAAATTCTTCCCAAACCATCCGATAAAAAGGTTTGTCTAACATTCAAATTTCTCAATTAAATTTACTTTTAAACTTCAAACCCTCTTTCAATTATCTAATAGATTCTCGTATTGTTTGATTTCTTATTCAATCTTATGCAATCCTCTAAAATAATTCAACGAAGTATCCATCTAAGCCATGTACAGATATTTCTCAAACAAGAACAATATTGCATACCCAAAAACAACACATGCAAAAGACACGGAGCAAACAGAAACTTGAAGAGTGAAAAACTACTATACAATTAAACCACGAGATCCTACCTGGATCTGATGCTAAATAGTGACAGCTAGATAAAGATTCCTACTGCAAGTGAAACCCTTCAAGCTACGAAAAACTTCCCTTCTTTTCCAAACCCTCTGATTTTCTCTTCAAACCTGTGTGTGTCTAAAAAACTCTCTGAGACCTCTGTATGAAAACTTGTGTGTCCAATAATGACCCGAAACCTTCTAATATAGAATCTAATTACCCTTTAGGGTTTCTATCTCCACAACTCTAAAATTATAATTATTTTATTTAATTAATTCATTCATGCACAATTAATTTTCTTTTTAATTAAGATATTCTTTTATTATTCCTTTCATGCACGTTAAGTGAATTATTAAATTACTTTATTTAATTTTCCACTTGACTTCTATTTTAATCAATTTATAACTTATAAATCTCATGCGCACTTAATGCGATTAAATATCTTTATTAATTTCACATGTTTAATCTTTTCAATTAATTTCTTTTATTTTCAACTCATGCATAATTCATGCGAACTATAATCTTTAAGATAATTAAATATCTTTTAACTTCTTAATTTATTTTTGAACGTTTAATTTGATAAATAATTATTAACTTAAATAACAATAATATTTAACATTTATTTAAAAATGAACTCTAAATATATTATTATTAAATTAAATAAATATTATCACGTTCTAAATTTAATCTTAAAACTTTCATCTTCAATTCAATATTTTATATTTAATTAATTTCTCAATTAATTAAATATTCAAAATATCATAATTATTTTCCATTAAATTAAGTTATTAATTTAATCTTTTAATTAGACTTAATTAACAAAAAATTCACCAAAGACTCACAAAACAACATACGCACAAAATACACATGGGTTTAAAAAGGGTAGACAGTCTGTTACGAGTCCTTGTAGGACAAGTATTATAGGCTTATGGCTAGGATTGGACCTGATCATTATCTTCCCATTCTCACCATTTGAGTATTTGTAATAGGGCATGCTCATCCTGGCAATTCAGGGAAGTCGATGCCGGGTACCTGCATCCTGCATAAAAGATGAGCATGCACATGTATATAATGTATCTAAACTAAACAAAAAATGGCGGGGAGTGGTTCATCGTGTAGATCCCGACTAATAGGTGACTACGACTCCCTCCCTTAACCACATCAAACACGTCAGACAGAAAGATAAAATAAACATGCACACCATACACATGCAAGTATGGGGTAAGTATCATAAAAATCACAAGTCTAACATCAAATGCGTACATATAATAATGCATCTCCATCAATACAACATAATCATCATTAAAGACATCACGTTAACATTGTTACAAAGAAACCACATTTACTAATTAGGAATCATTAAGACATCATTAACGTCATGTGAAATGAAATCAACAAGTATATATGTAATCCAAAACATGAAATAATATCTTAATATTGTAAATCCAATATCTCTAAACTAATCAATGCATAAAATCAACCTAAAAGAATTTGACAATGATAACAGAAATGCAATCTAGGGGCAGGCACTACATAAGGTACCATAGAATGGAAGTATAATGATTTGATAGCACTATAATATCCCCTCTACTAGAGTTAGAAAACCCATGTATTTGTAAATTTCAATGTTCCTGTCATTATACTGCACACGACTATGGGCCTCTAGACATTCACAGACTTGGAGTCTATATTATTGATTGGAGTTTGTGATGCTTCTTTGGGGTACATGGATGTTTATGTGGAGGATGTGGATGTTGTATGGAGTAGGATGCCACAGTTGTTCTTTAACCCTTTTTGCTTGTGTTTGATAGGAGTATTAAATATATCAATTACATTCTGTTTGCAATGATGAGCTCTATTGACTGAATGTTTTGGATGCTATTTATGTTCAACACTAATATAATTTGATGCCTTTCTCACCCTATTGGGTGGTCTTTAAATATATTCCATGCTCCCTTTTTTGGAGTGACATGACCGATGGCCACACTACTTGGCATGGGTTTTGATCTTAATTATATTCACCACTTAGCTAATTTAGTTTATTTCCTTCAAATTAAATTAAGATAGATATTAGAAAAGGTTTATATTCAATATTTTAATTGAATATCTATATTGAATATTTAATTAAAAAGGCTTATTAAAATTGTACAGATATTTTTATCAATAAATAAGATTATCAATATATATTATGTTAGTGATAAATTATAAATGTTCATTGGTTAGTTGAGTTCCATTTCAGAGTATGAGGCAAGACATAATCTCAAAAAAGGAAGAAGAAGAAGAGGTGACAAGATAAATAAAAATGAAATAGAAAATTATTGAGTTAAAGGACATAAACCCCCAAACCTAGGATCCTAACTCCATTCACATGCATAAGAAAATGGGAAAAAAAGGAAAACAAAGAAAAGAAAAAATTAGACAAATCAAAAGAAAAGTAATTAGTATTAAAACCTAAATCAATTAGTGAAAGAGACCTTACCTAAGGAAATGCCTCACCCACTAATATCATATTTGGAAAGATATTACAAATCATATGAGACCACATTTGAAAGGTAACAACATTACAAAGAATCGTATCCCTCATAATTCTATCCTACCAACATGTATGTGTACACACACATAGATTATCTTGCCCGATAAGGTTTGTGTTCCTTACTAAAAAAAAAGACAAAAAACTAAAAACTAAAAGGAGAGATGAAATGGTTTAGCAGGTTTGTGTGCCTAATAGTCAATATTGTGTGCCTATCAAGTAATTTTGTATGCATGTATGTGTGTGTGTGTGTGTGTGTGTGTGTGTGTGTGTGTGTGTGTGTGTGTGTGTGTGTGTGTACATGTGGATCAATTCCATGGTATCATCACAAAGCATAAACATGCTTTTACTCTTTGTGGATGGAAAAGGGTTTTTTACCCATCGAGAAAATGTACGTGGATTTCCTTGGGATGGAGAAGTATCACTGATACATGTTAGGGAGTATCATGTAACAATAAAATGTAAATGTGTTTCCATAGCATGGATACATGTCATTGATACCCATTAGGGAGTGACATGTTACAATTTAGAAGTAAAAATGCATAAAAGGTAAACTATAGTACAAGGAGGGCATATGTGTTCCCCCCTTGTTATGATGACTATATAGTTATAGACATCATAAGGAAGAGAATCAAGGATAACTACTTCTAGAAATGAGGAGAAATACTTTGACAACAATGATGCCACAAACTTGGTGAAGATTATTGAATCTTTTAAGCTAAGAAAATAGAGGATGATGAAAGGATATTTGATTGAAGAGATATTGTTTGAAAGACGTCTACTTTCAAGAGGAGTGTCTAAACAAAGATTAAAAAAATTAAAAACAAAAAAGGGGAAGAAGAACAAGCATGTACCTATTCATCTCCCTATGTCTAGGTGGAAAATTGATCTGTATATGAAGGATTAAAAACTATAAAGAACATATTAAGGGAAAATATTTATCATTAACATAGTTTTTCTAGTAAATCAAAGGTGATGATGCAACCCTCGTATATAAGACAAAGTCATGATCAAGAAAAAACTCCTTATAGGAAAATAATGTTACATGATAAAGAAATTCCACTATACTAAGGAAAGTTGGGCCTTTGAAAAAGAGAAATGATTCAAACACAACCTTAACCCCTAAGTGTGAGGCAATATAGATTATAAAACAAAATCTTGTAAGATATAAAGATGAACTTTATGAAGAAACCATAAACTAGTTGTGCACAAAACAAAACACCATATATCAAACAAGATGTGTCAATGAATAATTCAGCACCATAGACCAAAATAAGGTAAGAAACATCATATAATATGAAGATAGAAACATAATATTATATAAAAGATATCATATATGAATTCAATTATAGATAATTATCAAATGACTAATATTAAAACCCAAGGCATTGAAATGTGTTGTTAGGTAGAAACAATCATGTCTTGAATGAAATAAAGCATTACATGGCCACACATGAGAATGTATCATATAATTTATTAATATATATATAAATGAATAAAAATGATGAAACATACCATGTTATTCCTACTCTAGTGAATGCAAGATAAAATAAAATAGATAAGGGATCCTTAAGAACAAAGTGTATCCAATATATGCCCTAAATGATAGATACTTTATAACAAAGATGTGCACTTAGGATGCTAATCCTTAAATAAAGTAATAAATGGATGCAAGAGAGAACATAAAATTATAAAAGAATACAAACAAGAGTGAAATAGAGAAGGATATATTACATGTCCCTGAGTGGTTTTGATTTATACTAGACATGTGATTTCAAGAAAACATAAGATTGCACTTGGGATGTTAATCATCATAGAAAAGGAAAACAAGTCAACCAAGGGAGAAAATGGGTCCTAAAATATAGATAGGAAAATGTAATAGGACCTTTGTTCTCCGAGTGAGAAGATAAGGGAAATGACTATTATGTTGCTCGCAAAGTAGGACAATGAACCCATAGAGGATAGGCTAGGAATGCCACAAAGCTAGAAGAAAAATAATAGTGGTGTAGATGTATCATGTAGAATTATCATGAAGAAGATACCATGTATCATCATAACTTATGTGAAACATACTATAAGAAATATATTCTTTAGATTGCAACTAATTATATTGATAGTCTTACAAACTTGATGACATAGAAAAATAAGATCTTTTAGGTGAAATTAGATTGAAATAGAAACATTCAATATGCATGTAATCATTAAATAAATGTGCTTGAGATGTAAAGTGAATAATGTAAATATTTATATAGAATGTTGGTGTGAAATATAAGGTTGGAAAAATTGAAGTTTCAATAAGCCATCCATAGGTCCAGTGTGATCATGACCCTTATGATCTAAGGTTGAGTTTGTGAAAATAAGGTCATAATGGACATCTTTTTTAGTAAGACCTAAATTGATTTGAGATGTGTCTTGAAAGTAACAAAAGAAGAATAAAGGGCATGGTCTGTCACTTCTATAGAAAGAATTTTAGTGAAATGCATAAAAAATGGTTGATCATTAGATGCAATGATAATGCTATCATCCAATTCTATAAGAGGTGCCTCATAAGGTAGGGAATAATTTGTGTCCTCATCCAAGGGTTCATCCCAAATAGTAGAATCATCTAAGGATTCAATAAAGAGCAAATTAGGGGAGGAATAATCACCACTCAAAGAAGTTTCACCAAGGAGAAAGTAATTAATGTCCTTATGTAAGGGCTCATCCCAAATGGTAACATTATTAAGGTTAGGAACATCTCAAATTAATAAAGGTTGATCGATATCATCTTTGATAAGATTACCCTTTAGAGAAGAAATATTTTCTTGAAAATCAATGAAAGGAAAAACTAAGTTCTCACCTTATGCATGAAATGAAATATCTTAAAGATCATGAAGAAATTTTGAAAAATAAAGATAACAATCCAATTTAAATGAAATGAAATTGAAAGAAACATTTTTGTCTTTTTATAGTATTTTAAATAAAATGCAATGCAATGCTATCTAAGAATGTAGCATTTTTTTTTGGTGTTTTCACATTGTAAATACTGAAATAAAATCTATATGTAAAAAAAGGTAGAGGAAAAAGGAGATATAAATACCACTAATGCCAAAAATAGAGTTCAAAGTATATCTAGATACACCAATAAAAAGTCTAACTCCAAAAGAAAGGGGCACAAGCTAGATTCACTAAAAAAATTATTTGTAAAATGGAAGCATTCAATAAGATATGTAAATATAGGGATCCCACTTTTCAATAACATTCAAATACAAGAGAAAGAGGGGCTTCCAATAATAACACTGAATATGGGGCATATGCACCAAGATGGTGTGAAAAAAAATGGACACCATGAAATAAAAGTCAAGAGTAAACATAACGTAATCGCGTTGTGTACTTTTCATCAAGTTTCAAAATGGGGCTTGGATCATTAATGAGCCAAGAAAATAACATTAAAAAATTTGAAATTGAAATAACATGATCACTGTATAAACTTGATCACATTATGCTTAACAAAATGCGATTGTGTTATTAAGAACTAAAAGAATTGTGTCTAGTTCTCCATAACCCCATTGGGTTATGAACTAGAAGAAATGAGAGTGAGATATATAGAGAGGGGGGGTGAAGGAGATGCAAGGGAGGGAGGGGGGGGGGGGGGGGAGAGAGAGAGAGAGAGATCACATTGCTCTATGGATAATTCCACAACACTTGTCATTTCTTTATTTGCAAATTTTGTTTTTGAGTGCATGTGCAATGAAGACCTTCTATCACTACTTGAGATATTATTAGATGGAAATTATTCATCATCATTACCATCATATGACATAGGCTCACATGAATATCTTACTTCTTTCCTTTGTGGCTTTCACCTTTCTAGCTCTTTAGATCCTTATCTGTAACTTCTATCATGGGTCCAAGAAGCTCTTCCCACTCTTTTCCATTAACCAAGTGGCCTTTGTCTCTTAATTCTAAGAAATTCGTTAATAGTTTCATTCTTAAAAGAATTCATAACTATATTCTCCATAGCTAGTTTTCTTCTTGATCGCTACAATATTTTTTCCTCAACTGAACATTTTGTAATCAATTGATATAGAATCATAGTTTTCTCTTGGCCAATCCTTTAAACTCATTATTGAGTTTGTAGATGCATAAAAGGGTTGAAATTTATATCTGGTGGAAGGATAGTATTATATCTATCAAGTGTTCCCTAAGGGGTTGTAATACCCCTTAAGGAACACTTGATGGGTGTAATGTGTCCCAAGGGGTTATATGGGGTGAGCTAATGTCCCTTTTGAGAAGTTATAGGACCCCTTATAACCCCTTTTGATACATTATTCTCATCAAGTGTACCCTAATTATATATAATAATATTCTTCCACTAAATCTATATTTCAACCCTTTTCTGGATCTATGGGCTCTAACACATGCCTAAAGGATTGGGCAAGAGAAAAATGTGGTTGTATATCAATTGATTACAAAATGTTTAGTTCAATATAAAATATTGTAGTGATCAAGAAGAAAATTGCTTATGGAGAATCTGATTATGAATTCTATTAAGAATGAAACTATTAAAAAAATACTCAAGATTAAGAGATAAATCCCACCTGGTTAATGGGAAAGATTGAGAAGAGTTTGTTGGATCCACTACAAAGGTTAAATATAAGAACTTGAAGAGCTAGGAAGGGGAAAACATCAAAGGAAAGAAGTAAGACATGCATGTAAGCCTATATTATATGATGATGATGAATACTCACCATCTACTAGTACCTCAAGTAGTGCTAGAAGGTCTTAATTGCACATGACCTTATGGGATCTTAAGGGGTCCTAGTTTCCCTTTTGACATACGTGGACCCTTCATGGAGTCTTTTGATAAATAAGAGCCAACAAGTCTCTAGAATAACTTATATCTATCAATGGAGGAGATGCATCCATTGGATTTGAAATAATCTTAGATATATCAACTTAATTGATGTGACCGGTTCTAAATCTTTCTCCCAACTAGACCTCCTTGTCCTTTTATAGCACACCTACATGAATTTTTTTTTTGAATTTTAGTAATAAACTTTATAGATAACTTGAAAAATTAGATGTAGTGAAACACAACTTAACATGATCTTATAAAAAGATATCAGAGGGATGACAACATTTAAAGAATTCCAGCTATCAAAAACCATATCAAACCTAGCTTGATTGAGAAATGTTATTTGTATCTTGATTTGATACTTCTATCCATCTCTACTAGAATAATCTTGTTCTTTCTCTTGTCATTCTAAATAATTTTGTGAAATAGGATTCATTAGTTGTACAAAAGCTTCAAGATAAATACAAAAAGAAGTATTCATTTCACAGATACAATAGTATTTACAATGAATAGGCACTAATGACAAAACTACATATCCCATTAACATGCAAAGTCATAGGTACATACTTAAACCCAAATATTTACACATAAATTAGTTATAATGGAAGAAAGATCATGTATACAAGTGACAAAATAATTATAACATATGAATTTAAGTGTACCACATTGGATAATCATGGTTGCATTTCTATGGCCTCCAAATCTAATGGTGGTAGCATATTGACAAGCTCTAATGATTATTGAGATTGTTGAGATAGGGAAGAACTAGTTAACATTCACCTTGGTTTAACTTAACACATGATATTTATGTGAGCCTATGTTAGATGATGATGATGAATACTCACCATCTACTAGTAGCTCAAGTAATGACAGAAGGTCTTCAGTGCACATGTACTTAGAAATAACACTTCAAGGGATCTTATGGGATCTTAAGGGGTTCTAATATCCCTTTTGATATACTAGGACCCCTCAAGACCCCTTTTGACACAATAGAGAAAACATGTCTCCAGAACACCTATATTTGTCAATGGAGGAGATATATCCATTCAATTTGCAATAAATTTGTATATAGAGAGAGAGGTGAATGATAAGGGTAAGGAAGGAGAGAGAGATAAAATGGGGAGTATGTGATGTCCCCAACAATATAATAGATTTTAATATAAGATAAGAGTTAAATAGTAATAATATGAGATTAATATAAATAGATAAATATATGATGTAAAATTAGTTAATACATATATTTGATATATTAAATATTATATATATATATATATATATATATATATATATATATATATATATATATATATATATATATATATATATATATATATATATATATATATATATATATATATATATATATATATATATATATATATATATATATATATATATAATCTATGAGATATATAATAATCATAACAAATAAAGAGATTAATAATATCAAATAACAATAATAAATTTATAATGTATGAACATATTGAAGAATAATTATAAATATAGAAATAAATAATATAAATATGAGAAGTAAATATTATTAATATATAAAGAAAATATACTATATAATTAACAATGATATTACGAATATTATTATTAATATAACATACGTTATTATCAATACAAATATACAATCAATACACAAGTCTAAACCTAACCAACATTTATATAATCAACATATATAATTACATAAGTTATATAAAACATAATTTATCAATCCATGATGCTATCTCAAGAACACGTCTCCTCACATGTAAGTCCAAGATATTTATGGGAAGGACCAAGGGGCATAAAAAATAGCCTTGAATGGGATTACAAATAGGAAGCGTGGAAGGGGCAGAGTATACGAATCGGCATTGAAACATGCAGGAGGACGTCCATCAGATTCCACATCAGTAAAATAGGATATGACCACAGTGCATAGGTTACATAAGACATCAGTATTCATACGCATAAGGATTGGGGTTTCACATCGATAACCGTAGTGATAATAAAAGACAATCACAACACTCTATTAAACTTCCTTACAAGCAATAACAGTGATTTAGAATGAACACAATGATCAAGGCATTGAAAGTGACATCACGTGCATATTTTATCTACCAAATCTGAATGAACAAAAATGTAACTGGCAACAACCACTCTATTGATGAAACATTGGTTAAAAGGTTCATACGGTAAGCTGTGATTAAAGGAGGAAACCAAATATGGATGACAATGCATGCAAAAGGCTTGATAGGATAAAAGATTACAAGGCTTTTGACGTTAATCATATTCGAAGACCAATAAATTCGCAACATTAGAAGAAGTCAAATCTTAGTATTTATATTTTAGCAATCTTATGTTGTGAAATACAATGAAACCAATCAAGAAAAGAGAAAATCAAATAAAAACAATGGACCCCCAAATTGGGTTCATTACAATTGGTATCAGAGCATGATCCTTCCATCCTATGGATATATTGATTGGGATAGAAGAAATGACCTCTACAGATTATATCTTCTTCAATGAGACAATCACACTTCTGATAAAAATCAGAAAAGGACTTCACAAACCAAATAATATTGAAATGGTAATTGTGTACTTGATTCAATCAAGAACTGTGACAAGAACGGTATGTCCTCCAATGGGACAATTAGCTATTGCAGATCTCACCAGGAGACTCAACATTCTCAAATATTAATGATAACAGTACAGAACTATCACATATCACCAGGGTATTAAAAATTATAATTGATCATCAGCCATACGAGCTTCAACAGTAGCAATCTTCGAGTCTACTAATGTAATCAAACGTTGTCCAACATGTTTTGCCACATATATCATAGCAAGAACAAAACTTGGATCAAGTCCTGCACCCCCTCGTTTGGTCATCCCACATACACGACCCAGTTTGTTAATGGATACTGAAACTACTGAGCTCATTTGAGATTCCTCTTCTAAAGTTGCATTCACTATATAGGCCATTCCCACCTACACGAAATAAAACATATGAAGGACTTTGCAGCAAATGAAAAAATAAATTGAAAAGGAAAGAATCCCATATTGTACAAGAACCCAATGACCATTCTCTTAATATCACCACTTATTGGGTAACAATAATTGATGCTTTGAAAATAATTAAAGGCATAAATTTCTTTTAAGTTACACTACACCTACATAATTCTTAATCAATCCTACTGTACTGTAAAAAAAGGGCCTAAAAGGCCTATATTTCCATCAACTTATACTATATCCACACAATTATTAATAAATCCTACACTTTAAAAACCTCAAGAGGGTTCACTTCTAAAGCGGAAAATAATTTAGAGGCTAGCTTGACAATATTTGATGAATTTGATATCTACTTTGAGTACTAGTTATCTAGACTGCACATATAATGAAAAATAGATTGGTCAGTTGTCTAGTGCAAAAAGACATTTTAGGAGATGTTTTAATTAATATTTTTTAGGTTAACATTAATGCTGGTGATAAGAAAAGCTGTTGATTCATTTGATCTTCAAGGAAAAATCCCCCTTTGCATCAACATGCCCTCATTAAGTGTAGAAATTGCCATGCCTCTATCAATATCAAAACGAAATTCATGCAAAAGTTGACTTAGTAGTAATGTTACTCCTCTCATTGGGTCATTAAAAAATGGTGCCATTTTACTTATATCCAGTAAATGATACATTTCCAGGCAGGCTGCAATTTTTCGTATTGGATTTAAGTCTTATCCATGCCCTTGTTTTGATTGACTAAAAAATGTTATAATGAACAACCCAATGGAAAAAGAAAAGAAAATTACAGTTGGAGATCACAAGAAGAGACTCTCTAATAGAGAGAACAAACAAAAGGATTATGACTGATATTTGAGAGAGTAAACTTCCAGAAAAAAACATAAAAAAAATTTATGACTAATATCTTTCAAACATAGAGGAAGCATATATGACACCTACACATAGAAGCATATTCACCATCCATCATTAAACATGTTGTTGAGAAAATCAACAAATCTCTATCCACTCAAGTCGAACAACTCTATCATGCTTGAGGCTTGTTCTACAACAAATCTGTCATGCTCTCCTTCAACTACAAAGTGGAGAGGTGTTATGGTACTACAATTACGTTGCCCCTTAGTAAAGAAGCATTTGACAATATTGAGATTTTCCCAAAGTGCACAATGTGCATCAAACTCTCAATGACTACTCATGTTGTGTTGGCAATCACTAAAATTAGCAGATAGGTAAGTGTAAAGTAAATGAGGTACATATATTTTTATAAGGGTTATTGAAATTTATCATTACTATTAATTATAACAATATATTAACCTGAATATAATAGAGTTAACGATAAATAAGAAAGTTATGTTTAATATTACCGATAGAACTATTATATTATCATTAAATGATGAATAATAAATTATTCAATTATGTGGATAACTAACTATGTGTGTAATATTTCCATTTTGAATCAGAATTTCATAATCAATAGTTAGTTATTTGATAAGGAAACAAAATGTTGGAAAGATATGTATTTCAATTAGATTATTATATATATTAGAATTATTTATTGTGCAAAATTATTCATTCTTGAGTATGATATAAATCTTTCTCTTATTTCTTGTTTTTCTCTACGAGCACTTGCTTTGATCTTTTCTTTCGAGTATGTCTTGTAGGAAAGGGGATACTAATATCAGATCTAGAGGGAGTTTGACACTTCCAAGGTAAAGGAGCTTAAAATTTCATTGGAGACAAGCTCGTAAAGAAAGGGAAATACACAAAGGAAAATCATTAGTGCAAAAGTATTTTGGTACATCTCCATGATTGACCTTTTCTCCCAAAGTGCTTAACTCACATAGAAGTGGGGAACTATTCAGCAAAGGTGGTTGAATCTATCAAGATCCTTAAGGTAGTTAAGAGTAAATAATGGATAAATATCCTATAATCACCACTTCAACACATAAGGGCAATGAGGTAAGATATATATTTTGTGCATATATTGCTATGAAATAATTGATAATGTCTTTCTTATTACTGACACATTTGTTATTGTGAAGAATATTGAATAGTCTATCAATGATTCTAGTCACAAAGAAATAAAATCAGAATATATGAAAAATGAAAAAAATGAAATATAAATATGTTGATTTAAGGAAAACATAGTAATTAGAATACATTTCAATTATAGTACAGAGAGTCTATCTCTCGTCCAAATTACGTAATCTTAGATAGGGAGTTGGTGGGGGGAAAGGCGGAGTAATTTTGAGCACTTGTCAGATACACTTGGAGCTTATTTCACATGCCCTTTGCACCATCATTCTACCATCAAGATGATCGTAACAAGGAGAGAGAAAGTTGTTTGTGTACTATAAGAAGAAATCTTTCAAATGAACTAAGTAAATTAAATTTAATACTCATCTTCTCATCCACATTATGATATCCTAAGGTAGGGAGTTGGTGGAGGGAGAGGCGGAGTAATTTTGAGCACTCGTTGGATACGCTTGGAGCTTGTTTCACGTGCCATCTGCATTGTAAATCTACCATCTTACGATGATCATAATAAGGAGAGAGAGAAAAAGATTCCTTCCAAAGGATTATGTAAATGAGTTAAGGGAAAGGCCATATCTAATTTCTTATGGAGTCTACAATTAAGGAAGGTTTTTTAAGACACCTTATTGTAGTACTAGTTAAGGGAAAGACTATAAGGGCATCTATCCTTCCTATGGAGTCTACAATCAAGAAAGAGCTGCTATGATACCCTATTGAAGTACTAGTTAAGGGGAAGATAGTAAGGGAACCCAACCACTTTCCTATGGAGTCTTCAATCAGGGGAGAACACCCTATCATAGTACATGTTAAGGGGAAGATAGTAAGGGCACTCTACCAACTTTTCTATGGAGTTTGCAATCAAGGAAGAGTGGTTAGGACACCTTATTGTAGTACTAGTTAAAGGAAAGATAGTAATGGCTCCTTTTCACAAGAACCTTTCTAGCCAAACAAGAAATCCACTAAGTAGACCACCTCGTGTGGATGCCTAACACTTTTCGCGGGGGCCAACGGGACTGAAGATCCGCTCTTGGGCTTAGTATGGAACTGGCTTGGATTAACTTATTATTATTCTAATTTCTTTGAAGTTTATATATATATATGCATGTACTAATGCTTATTTTGTGGTTGCAGGGCTTATAAGCCTAGTGAAGATGTATAGTCATTTTGCATTGTTAATTTTAGGATCTAATCAAGGTTATGGATGATGTGTCTACATCGTGTTTGCTTCATGTCTTCATCTGTCTGCATCGTGTCTGCTCCGTGTTTTCATTAAAAATGTATGTTTGTAAAATCTTCTAGTTTTTTTATATGAAAGAGCTAGTGTATGAATGATTTTGCTTGAGGACAAGAAAATTTGAGAAGAGAGGATTGTGATGTCCCCAATAATATAATAGATTTTAATAGAAGATCAGAGTTAAATAGTAATAATATGAGATTAATATAAATAGATAAATATATGATGTAAAATTAGTTAATACATATATTTTGATATATTAAAATATTTTATATATATATATATATATATATATATATATATATATATATATATATATATATATATATATATATATATATATAATCTATGAGATATATAATAATCATAACAAATAAAGAGATTAATAATATCAAATAACAATAATAAATTTATAATGTATGAACATATTGAAGAATAATTATAAATATAGAAATAAATAATATAAATATGAGAAGTAAATATTATTAATATATAAAGCAAATATACTATATAATTAACAATGATATTACGAATATTATTATTAATATAACATATGTTATTATCAATACAAATATAAAATCAATACACAAGTCCAAACCTAACCAACATTTATATAATCAACATATATAATTACATAAGTTATAGAAAACATAATTTATCAAGCGATGACGCTATCTCAAGAACACATCTCCTCACATGTAAGTCCAAGATATTTATGAGAAGGACCGAGGGGCATAAAAAATAGCCTTGAATGGGATTACAAATAGGAAGCCTGGAAGGAGCAGAGTATACAAATCGGCATTGAAACGTGCAGGAGGACCTCCATCAGATTCCACGTCAGTACAATAGGATATGACCACAATGCATAGGTTACATAAGACATCAGTATTCATACGCATAAGGATTGGGGTTTCACATCGATAACCATAGTGATAATAAAAGACAATCACAACACTCTATTAAACTTCCTTACAAGCAATAACAGTGATTCAAAATGAACACAATGATTAAGGCATTGAAAGTGACATCACGTGCATATTTTATCTGCCAAATCTGAATGAACAAAGACTGTGACTAGCAACAACCACTCTATTGATGAAACATTGGTTAAAAGGTTCATACAGTAAGCTGCGATTAAAGGAGGAAACCAAATATGGAAGACAATGCGTGTAAAAGGCTTGATAGAATAAAAGATTACAAGGCTTTTGACGTTAATCATATTCAAAGACCAATAAATCTGCAACATTAAAAGAAGTCAAATCTTAGTATTTATATTTTAGCAATCTTATATTGTGAAATACAACGAAACCAATCAAGAAAAGAGAAAAGAGAATAAAAACAATGGACCCCCAAATTGGGTTCATTACAGAGTAGGGGTACAAGGGGAGTGAGAGAGGGGGATATATATATATATATATAGAGAGAGAGAGAGAGAGAGAGAGAGAGAGAGAGAGAGAGAGAGAGAGAGAGAGGAACTTGTGATGAAGATGACACCTCAAACTACTAGACTGTCATGGAAAAATTGTGACGGTGATGACACCTTCAATTACTAGACTCTCATGGAAAAATTGTGATGAAGATGACATCTCCGACTAGTAGACTATATTGGAAAAATTGTGATGAAGATGAAACCTCCAACTACTAGTCTATCATGGAAAAAGTGGGATGAAGATGACACCTACAATTACTAAATTGTCATAGAAAAATTGTGATGAAGAAGATAACTCCAACTACTAGACTATCATAGAAAACTTGTGATGAAGAGAACACCTGCAACGACTAGACTATCATGTAAAAATTGTGATGAACATGGAACCTCCAACTACTAGGTCCTATCATGGAAAAGTTGTGATGAAGATGACACCTCTAAATACTATACTTTAATGGAAAACTTGTGATGAGGGAGAGAGGGAGAGAGAGATTGGGGAAACTCCACAATTGTATACATACATTCACTAGAGAACTTAGTAACATATTTTTTGTTTCAATATCTACACTAAATTGGCTATCAATATCGAGCATCAATTTTCATTTATCTCGGCAAGGGCTCCAATTATTATTTTTGGCCATTTGAGAAGAATATTCACATAGGTTTCCTTTTTTTTTCATGGTAATGCACCCTTGGCTCAATTTTAGACCCTTCTTCCTCCTATTCTTGACATAGGCACAAAAACCCATCACTGAATTTTCCTACATGATAAAAATCAAAGAGAATTTTTTCTTAGAAATAGGGAATACTAAGAGGGGGGGATGAATCAGTATTTTACCCCAAAATTTGAACATTGTTAATTACCTTATAACTTGCACATAAAAGTAAACTAACAATGTTGAACATGAAACATAACCATACACAGAAAGAACTCATAACACCATATATTGTTAACTAGGAAAACCTTGACCAAGGGAAAACCCTAGTGGGGATGATACCCAAAAAATGATCCACTAAACAAAAGTATATTGTTAAGGATGTTGACCATGTTTGTCTATTACATACATATAGTGTCTCAGTCCTTCTTAGAGGAATAGGCCCTATTCAAAGCCTCAAACATGTTAGGAGTTGATATGCACAATTACAATACGTATGCAAGATGAGTCTACTTCCCAAACATGCAATTATACAATACAAATCCTTTATACAAAAAAAATATTTACTATTGATATCTTCAATATATGATATTTCCTTTGCTTCTCTTTTCATACCTATGATTATACATTAGAATTCACATCATACAACTTTTAGATCAATTCACATATGACATACAACATATATATTACTTTGCATAATGTAATCTTTCCTTTATACCTTTACATTTTACAAAATATGTCCAGTTGGCCTTCAAGCTTTCACACTCTTGGAGAAGTACAAAATTAATTCTTTCTCTCTTAGGGTTAACATCTAGGATGTCATCCCTAATTATTTAAGTAATTATTTTGTAACCAAAATAATTCCTTAACCTATAATTAACCATTTACTGTTATGCTTTGTATATTTCCTTTACTAGTATTTAAATTGTAACTCATTCTAAACTGATCGTACTACCTTGCACACTTACATACATCATTCTCTTACTCTGTACTATCTATACCTAACCAAACACATGCCAATTATAACTATGTCATGCATACACATCAAAATTGTCTCTTCTCTAATGTATAAATATAAGATAGACAATTTTCTATGTCTAACTGAGTAAGCTCCATCTATACATAGTGCCTTCTTTACACAAGGTATATGTTGCCATAAATGATAGCTCCAACAATATACCAACTTACATTAGCCATATTTCCAAAAATCTCCCCCTTTCGAATTGATGGAAATATATGGGAAAATTGGCGAAGTCCCAATATGTTGATCAAAACTTCACAAAACCTGTGGCCTTGCAAAAACTTCAAAATTTTGCAAAAATTGTGGATCATTATGTTTATAACCATATCTTTGTATATCTCCTATTACAATACTTTTCATAAATACTACTCCCCCTTACATTATACTTTATACAAATATCCTTATATTTCTCCCCCTTTGACATCAATGACAAATGTGTCAAAAAATGTATATATGTCAAAATTGTGGAACTGTACCTTTGCATTCAAGCTGATAAGAATGAAATGCATTCTTCAAAACTTGTCTTCAAAATCTTTAGGTTCTTCTCCTGTGTGTCCTTAATTCCCTCTGATATGCTAAAGAGAGTGCACAACCCACAAGATGCAATTTCTACTACATTCAAGTCTGAATAAAAAAATTTATCAAAGGATTTCAAATATTCCTCCACTTTTTTCTCAAGTATGCTTCTCTTCAATGATAAGTATTCTCTTAGAAGTGAGAACCTCTTTGAAATTCTCTTCCTATTTAACCCTACAAGACTTATCTCATCATAAGTCTTGCTTATTTTTCCTTCAATGTCTTCAATTCCGATGCCTAGCTGTTGAAACTGATCTACTAATGCCTTGACTTCATCATGCTTCCTTCTTAGCTCATCATCACTATACTTTTTGAAATTATAAGACATGACACATTTGGCATACAATGACTTTCCTTCTAGCTCGTATCTCCTTATCTCCTTGATATAAGCATCAAGGGCTCCTAGATCATTCCTAATGTTCTAACACACTATGTAAAACATTTGAGCATCATGCTTTTCTTGGGCTTGAATTGATTCCACATCTGATAGGTTAGTGAATTCAGCAGCAAATGCTTGAATGACTACCTTAGCTCTATCCTCTGGATCTGAATCTAACATTCTCACCGTGAGTGCAGTCTATAACATTTCAATTACATCCATAATTTTTTCCTACAAACTCTTCACTTGTTTGTTCTTGTTGATTATCTTATTCAAAGATGATATCATCTATGTCTGATCATCATCACCTGATCCTATTAAATCCACAAGGGTAAGATATATTCTTGATGCACTTGCCTTCTTATCATCTTCCTCTTTGTTCTTCTTTTCTTTCTCATATTTTCTTTTCCTCTCTTCTTCTCTTCTCTTTTTTTCTTCTACCTCTTTCTTGTTCTTCTCTTCTTTCTTCTTTCTTCTTCTCATCCTCTTTTCTTTTCTTCTCTTCCTCTTCTTCTTTCTTTTTCTTCTCCTCATTTTTATTTTCTTCACTTTCTTTCCTCTTCCTTTCTTCTTCTGCTTTTATTTTATTTTCTTCCTTCTCTCTTTTTCTTTCTTCTTCCTTTTTTCTTTTCTCTTTTTATCCTATTCTTCAACTTCTTCTTCTGAACTGGTGTAGTTGGAGATATTGCCAACAATGCTTGTACCATAATCCTTAAAAGGATTCTTAGCTATATCAACTATGACTTTTGTGCCAACAATCTACATTGTATCAGTTCTAACTGAGATCTGTGGTTCTGCTGTTGTTGCTACTTTGTTTAGGTTTGCCATTATCTGCACACTAGCATTTTCAATCTCCTCCTTAACTTCCTGATAATTTCCTCCCATTATTAGTATGGCCCTTTTCTTTTTTCTTAGATATGGTTCTAGATTCTTCATTAAACTAGTCATATTGATGTAGGAGCATCTAGTGGTGTAAGGACGATCTTGTATCGCCCAAAAATATGCTTAGTGTTAGTTTTTGTTTAGAGTGTTTTCATTTATGGATACCCATTTGGGTCAAATAAAGATTCCAACTCTCATAGTTCCACTATTGATTTTTTGGGTTAGAATTTTTGAGCACCTTGGGATATGTGCCAATGTAAAAAATGGGTTATTTTGTAATTGAGTCATAATTATGATGAATTAGAGGGTGTAAGTTGGAGGGATGATTATATTTGTAATTAAAAATACTCCAAAAAAATAATTAGGTCAAAAGGCTTCACAGTTTGAAAGTTATTGCAGTTTTAAGTTCCTTAGAGACCTCCTAAGAGCACTTTTGAGTTAGATTTGAGGCACTAAATGACCTTGTATAGGCCTAGAAAATGGGGGAAGAGAGAAGCTGGTCTATAGGGCTATAGAGCACTTTGAGAGCTTTCTAGAACTGTAAATGATTCATCAATTGAAGTGTCGGATCAAAAGTTATGCCTCTCGAAAGTTGGACTACCATTTTTGTATTCTTCTAATTTTACACTAGCTTCTAACTTGATTTCTAGAACCTTTTATTTTGGTGGTGGATGCCAAATGGCATATTCTAGAATTTATTCCTAACTCTAAACCTAATTGGGGTTTATTTAAGAACATTTTTGTCAATGTAAAGGCAGTTCTTGGTGAAGTTGGAGAGAAGGTACTATGAGGAGGACTTTTCTCCAAGATCTAACCATTGTAAGCCCATAGGGCATGTCTTTGAGTTTGTTTACAAGTACTGAATGTAGTAGCAGATTTTACTAATAATAAAACTTTCCCCTTTTTTCCTATTGCATTCATTTTGGTTGTGGCTTGTGCGTTCATCAAGTGGTATCAGAGTACCATCATCACATATGCTCATCATTATTCACTTGACATAGTTTTATGATTTGGTTCTGTCAGCCTGATGTTCTTATCTACTTCAACAACTATTTTCCTTTTGTTAGTTAGCCTCTCATAGAGGTCTTTTGGGATTTCATACTTTACATCTTCAAATTTCTTATTAAACATTATTATATGTCTAATAACAACATTTTCTAACTCTAATCTATCAATCCTTGTATATAAATGATAATATTTATTCAATTGAATGAAATTGCCTTCATTTATGAATGTGTTATTTACCTTCTCAATTTTAAGCTTCCATGCCTTTCTCCCCAAGGGTCCAACTTCATGTTGTTTCTCTATTTCTTTCTGAGGCTTTGCTTGACCTTGCATCTTCTTACTAGAAAAGCTAGGCATTAATTCCTTTTGCCTCTTTCCCAATCCTATGGCCATAGCCTTCATTCTCTTCTTCTTGGGGGAATTTGGTGACTCTTGTTTCACATATTCCATTCTAAATGACTTTATTTTCATCTCAATAACTTTTACTTATTTTTCTTATGATTCCTTTGTTAGAGGAATAGTAGGTGTGGTGGGTGCTTTTTGTTGGGACACTACTACATAATGTGTAATAGGTGTTGTAGTAGTAGGTGCAACCATTTTCACTCCATCTAATGGTTCTACAGATGCCAAGGGTGGATTGTACATCATCCCTTGTCCAATTTAGATCACTTATAATTGATTGTCTACCTCACTACACTTTCTTTCTTGACTCTCATCCCAACTTGTTTCATAGTCCTTTTCATAACAAATTCTTCTTTCTTCTTTGTTAACTTCTTCAATTAAGGTTGGCTAGTTGATTGGATAAGCTCTTCATAGGTTCCCAATCTATCAAGCTCCTCATCTTTATCTAATTCAAGGATAGCATTGGTATATCCTTCTAATTCCTCTTTTAGTAATCTCATATCCCAAGGGTTCAACATACAACATCCTAGGCTCTACTGCCTCAATATATGTGAAATTTGTGTCCACCATAAAGAAAATGTCTTCTTTGTACTTTTCTATCATAGAGGCGGAATTCTAAATCTCTCCCTCATCTTAGACTGGTATGTCTTTGCAAGTAGATTTTCACTATCATTTATCTTATTAATAAGGTGTTAGTTATATACTTGAGAAATATTTTCCATTGTGCTCCTACCACTACTCATTATGGTTGATTCTTGCATGAATGGAAATCTCTTAATTAGATGAAAAAACATATGAATGATCAAGGATTGGAATCTAAACTAACTTTTCTTGACCTTGATCTTTTCTAGGTTCTCAGTCAACTACGCTCTTAGTATTTCACACAAGTTAACTTTCTCTCTGTCAACACATATTTTTAGAAGCTTCTTATATAAAGCCACTTTCCATATCATCTTCTCTAGACCTATAGATCATCCTTGTTGCTATGATCCTGCTTAGGAATCTAACATCATCCTACTTGATCTTACTTATCACTATTCCTTTGCCATTGTAAATAGGCTTAGTATTGTCAAGTACTAATTTCTTGACATTCTTTTCATTTACTGGAATAGTACCTTAATTGCATAGACCAACAACCTCATGAATAAGATTAGCATAGATTTCAACCACATTATCTCCTAAAAAAAAATTTCCATCATGAATTCTACTCAATATCACCTTAGGCCACTCTTCATTGTTAAACTCATAGTAAAACAAAAACTTGACTAGGTCATTATCCTTCAAGTATTCGTATCCTTGTTGATAACTTGTATCTTGGTTGTAAATCTTGTTTAATTCCTCATAGATGTTTTCTTCTCCTACATTTTTAAACTTTCTTCTGAGATAATTGCTCACATCCTCAAGGTGAATAATATTTTCAATCTTTTTTGATAACACTTTTCTAGGGTCATCAACTAGAGGTTTCACATGGTTTATCTTTAGCTTAGGTCTAGTTTCATCTTCAATGTTGTGCATCAAGGACTTATCCATATATATACTTGAATTCTTAACACAATTAATAGATTAAATCCTTACTTAAGAGTGAAATACCATGCTTTGATGCATAATTTAGGGATTTATAAACTTTACACTTGAAACACTTCAATTCTCCTTTGGTTTCATCGTTAAGTCACTCTTAATTTCTCCTTAACTCTTCAAAGTCAAGTGATACACACAATCTTTCTCACATGACTTATATCTCATCAAAACAAACTTCACATTAATTGTGCAACTGCTCAATCCATAAAAGTTGTTTCTATTCACTAATAAAATTACTTTCTTTCATATAACTTCATGCAATCTCCAAAAATACACATTGCTTCCTCTTGACATGTGTTACCTTCTATTAACCTCACAAATCTTAACTTGATCTCCAACCTTAGATATATCTTTCTAATGCTCAATCCTTAATAGAAAAGGTTCTTATTAATCAAATTGGATGAATTACATACAACAGGTGACCTTAATCTTTCATCAAGTGCATCACAGTACTACTCTTCTAATACTACACGTGAACTTGATGGATCTTTTTCTTTGACAAATACTTCTTTGAATTCTTCCACGTGCTCTTTTAGTTAATCTTTCTTATTGTTATTGTTACTATCATTCCTTCTATCATTTCTATTATTGTTTCTTCTAAAATTTGGATTCATGTTGATGTTCCTCATGTCCATTCTGCAAAATCTTGCTATATGACCAAAATTATTATATAGATAACATATTGGCGCACTTCTTCTTTGATTAGGTCTATTCTGATTAACTAATGCTCTGTCATTTCTAGCAATGTGTCCAAAGTTGTTACATTTGTAGCACACAATGTTACTCCTTGTTCCATTAGATCTTTCTCCTTCATTAAATCTGCTAGAGGGTCTTCTTCTTTCATTATTTGCAAGGTTAGTATCTCTAAACATTATACTATTTCTATTATTACTATCAAACTTAGGTTTCCTGCAATCAACTATTTTATGACCAAAACCATGACAATTATAACAATAAAAATTAGTAATAGGTTTGAAAGACTTACCTATATAGTCTCTCTTCATATGGCCAACTTCATTACATATAAAACATCTACCTTTGAATTTTCACCTTACCTCCTTAGGTGATGCAACTTGCTCTATTTTCTTAAGTTCATTATATTGACTTGCATGTTCAACTTCTTTTGTTACATCTTTGGATTGACTTGATTCAATCTCAATTTGATTAGTCTTCTTAGATTCAGAGGTTTCAACAACTATATTTGGTTCCTTTCTTAGTTTGGATTTCTTTGTTGATTGTTCTCCAATGAAATATCCAAGACTAGTCTTATCATAGGAAGGTCTTTGATAATATAGTTTCTCATCAATTATCTCACTACTGGAATATAAATTTTCTAATTGTTTCTTAGCTTGGGTTAACTCTCCTTTCAAAATAGTATTGTGCTTCTCAAGTTTTGCATGTTCTATCTTGATGGATTCAAGTTCAGATGTCACTTTTGTAAGATGGGATCTTAGATTTTCATTTTCAAATTTCATATCTAACTTAACCTCACTATCATCTTTCTTTAGACTTAGCTTTAGTTCAACAATATTCAACTCACATTTCAAAATCTCATTATCCTTCTTTAATGTTGATACATCGTCACTATCTTTTTTTTGCTCTCTAGGTTCCTTTTTGGATTTGAGATGATATATCTTACCTTTCAATTTCCCAATTTATTCTTTTTAATCTTCATATTTTTCTTTTAGGTTATCTTTTTCTTCAGTATGAAGATCAATCTACTCAAGGGCTTCTTCAAGATTCCTTTATAACTGTTCCATATTAATAGGGATCTTATTAAACCTAATATGCCTCCTCAGAGTAACTAGGATCTTAAATCAAATTTTTTAGAGTTAAGGAATATTAAGAAGGGGGGGGGGGGGGGGGCATGTACGGGGGTTGAATCAATATTTTACAAACTTTAGCCCAAAACTAAATATTGTTAATTACCGTATAACTTTCATATGTAAGTAGAAGTTAATAATGTTGAATAATAAACATAACCATACATAGAGAGAACTCATAATAGCATATTTTGTGAACTAGTGAAACCCTAGCCAAGGGAAAAGTCTGGTGGGAATGGTACCCACAAAATGATCCACTAAACAAAAGTATCTTGTTCAAGATGTTGACCTTGTTAAGAGTCTATTACATACATATAGTATCTCAGTCCTTGTTAGAGGACTAGGCCCTATTAAAAGCCTCAACCCTATTAGGAGTTGGTATGTACAATTACAAAATGTATGCAAGATGAGCCCACTACTCAATCGTGCAATCATACAATATAGACCCTCGATACAAAAGAGATAGATACAAAAACCTCTTTACTGCTAATATCTTCAATATTTGATCTTTCCTTTGCTTCTCTTCGCATACCTTTGATCATACATCATAATTTGTATCATATAGTTCTCACAATAGTTCACATATCACATACAACATATATACTACTTTCCATAATAAAATCTTTCCTTTATACCTTTACATTTTACAAAATCTATCCAATCAACCTTCAAGCTATAATATGCTTGGAAAAATACAAAATTAAGTCTTGATGTCTTAGGGTTAACACTTAGGATGTTGTCTTTAATTAATTAAGTAATTATTTTTTAACCAAAATAATTTGTTAACCTATAATTTACCATTTATTGATATTCTTTGTTCTTCTTTGTATACTTCCTTTGCTAGTATTTAATTTGTAACTCATTTCGTACTGATTTTACTGACTTGCACACTTACATATGTCATCCTCTCACTCTACACTATCTATACCTAACCATGCATGTGCCAATAATAACTCTACCATCCATACACATCAAAATTGTCTCAGCTCTGCTAGATAGCTATTTGATACTTTTCCAATTTTCCATGTCTAACTATGTAAGATCCATCTATACATAGTGCCTTCTTTACAAAGGTATATGTTGCCATAAATGAAAACTCCAACAATATACCAATTTATCTTACTTAGCCATAATTCCAACAAAGTTGACTAAAATGAATCAACATACCTCAAAGATTTCACAGAAAGTCTATGTCAATTCTTTAAAAGATGATTTATCTTCTGGTTTAACCACAAGAATCTCTCTCCTATATCTCGACCTTACATTGTATTATTGCATTCCAATTAGGTCTTCCCTGTAAGCATTGACATTTGGATGAACCAAAAACTGAATGATTCTAATATCCATAGTCTAGGTTCCAAAGGCTAAAATTTCCTTAATAGAATTGGCATTTGAATCTTTATATAAAACCCATTGTGCATTGTCCCTCCACTACACTCTTTCTGTGGTGGGATTTAAGCAATCTTCAATAATACACATGTTTTCCTTACAATGTTTTTTTTTATATTACTCTCACAATATCCTTAACTATACAATGAAGCAATATAAAAAATGTGATGGCTCTAATGTGTCCCATGCATGGCTCATTCAAAGCATGAAACTCATGATTTAGAAAGTTTTAATAGTACCCTAGTTGATGCAATCATATATTTGATGAAATAAATCCATTTTGTAGTTGCCTCAATAACTAGGCCTAATTAGGCCTATTAGGCCTTTGAACAATTGACTATACTTTTAAATAGACATAACACAATCATGTTAAATGTCTAGTATGACAATTTAGTCATACGAAGCATAACACGGTCATTTTTTGTTAACACAAAACATGATCTCATTTAGGTTTGGTAATAGGCCTATTAAACTACCCAAAGGCTTGGGTTGATGCTTTCCCTTCATTTATTTTTCTTTAGACATTTTTTCATCCTCTAAGATCAATTCTTTTCTTTGACTTCATTAGGTTTGCAAATGGTGAAGTGGGTATTTCTAAAATTACCACCATAATCTCATGTTTTCTTACCTTTATAACTATATAATTTTAAAAAATTTTGGAAAAGATTATTATTGTGAAGTTAATTTTCTATATGAGTGCCTTGACAGTCCTCTAAGACATATGTCTACCCTTTTAAAAATAAATTTTGATCTACTTAAACAAATGAAAAATAAATTGTATATTATTGTTTTACACTTGATTCTATACACTTTTTTTTTTTTAAAGTGTTGATTTTAGATTATTTTGACACAATTTATGCTTAGCACACAAAGAGGTACTCAAATTTCAATACAAAGGACCACTTAAAAAATCATAGAAAAAAACTGCTCCTCAGACAATTATGAATAAATACACAACTTCTATATCTCACTCTTAACTATCATCCTACCAAAGGGTTTTTCAAAATACATTATATAACTTCATTTTTGTTGAGCACATGAAAATAACTATGCTATGTTTTTCAGCAAAAAATAGGAATGATTTTTTGTGCATGCATGGTTTGACCCTCTTAATCTTATCTAATTTTTTAAAAGCCTTAGTAATTTAGAAGCTAGATTAAAATTACTACAATTTTTGTGGTTTACACATTTTCTCATTTTGGGTGCATGACCCTGAAATGGGTCTTCCAAAATCAAGTTTACCTTATTTCAGAAAAAAAGTGTCCACTTATACCCCTTTTTCGCACATCTTTCTGCACACACCCTATAATCTAAGTTAAATTAGAAAAAACCCAAATAGATAAAGGGATGACAATATTAAACCCAATTTATATCAAGGAAGTACACAAGAAAGTCCTCTTTCATATAAAGTTAATTCAAATAAGGATATTTAATTATGAAATTTAAAATTAAAGTAATTGATTAAATTAGAAGAGTAAGGTATATCTAGGTGCTAAATATATCCAATCATCCTAATTAAGACATACAAATAGATTCAGACTAAAAATTATAATGAATGATAAAGTACTCAACTTAAAATGTGTAATAGAATATACCTTTTCACTCTAAAAATTG